>CM060088.1:8704415-8938102 GCA_030522485.1 Stenchaetothrips biformis | reverse complement strand
GTATAAATCGGGCAAAGATTTCCTCCTGGCCGGTGCCGGGCGGTGCCGCGCTGCCGGGCCGCGGCCGTGCGTGCCGCCGGAACGACTCCACATCAACCTCAACGAGGCGCCTGCCGCTGGGTGATGTGCGCGCGGCCCGGAGTGTTGTGCACCGCAGAATGGAATGGAGGTTTTTTTTTTTTTTTCCTGGGACGGCGATGCCGGCCGATATTTCATCGCCGTCCCCGCAACCCGCCGAAACAACGAAACACACAGTGGGATGGGACGGCACGTTCGCTTTATTGAAGGGAAATAAGCAGATTCTCGTCTACTCGCGGATTTTAAGGTGCGTTTTTCAGGGAGGTGCGGCCGGCTGCAGCCGGATGTGGCCCCGTTTCCACCGGGCACGTGTTAGTTGAAGTGTAAAGGAGAGGTCCCGAGAGGTCCTCATGGCGCTCGCACTCGGGCATCGCAAAGTAGAGCGCGGCCGCGGCGCCCTGCTAGGCAACGTAGGCGGCCGGGCGTGGCGGGGCATGGCGGCGCTGGCGAGGCACAGCGGGTCAGAAGACCGTTCAGGCGGCCCGAAATGCTATACGCGTTTTGAGCTCTAGAGTCGCTAAAATGGGACCTCGAATCAAGTGTGACCCCCACCTAAAGATTCCTCGTTTGGACAGCAATCCATTGATGGGGGGATCACACGTTCGGTATTCGAGTCCTATGATTAGGCCAAGTGATGTCCTTGTCTTTTGAGGTCCGCACTCGGAGTGCGGTAGTGCGGACCGCACTCCAAGTGCGGACCGCACTCCAAGTGCGGTTCAAAGGCGTTGACATTACCCGTCCCCAATCATGAGTCGTGGTGGTCGAGGTGGTATAGGCGTCGGTTCCCGGTACCGGGGTCGACGGATCGAGTCCCACTTTTTCTCAACATTTTTCGAATGACCCGCTCACTGCGGCTCCATCCCTGCCGCGTCTAGAGCCCGGCTGACGTCGCATCTACCATGAGCCGTGGTGGCTGAGATCGCTAAGGCGTCGGACTTGAACAGTAAGGTCCGGGGATCGAATCCCAACATTTCATTACATTTTACGACTGCCTCCCTCATCCCAATACGACTCAAACCCGTCGTCCGACACTCGGCAGACGTGCAGTCGTGATAGCGTAGTGGTCTGGATCATTTGTCGTCCACTATGCTTGGGTGTCTAAAAAGCAGTCCGCTTCGGCGGATTGGCCTCGGCACTGGTTCGATCCCCGGTCGTTCCAGCCACTCGCAATTGGTCGCGAGTGGGTCCATTCTGATTCGTCGGTTTGGAGTTGATAAGTCCTTTGAAGCTGTCCCTTCACACTGCATGTTCGGTAGAGAGCGCCGGACAGCGGGGGTACCACTGTGGGTACCACTGACCACCCCGCGAAAACCAAAGGCTCTCAACCCCCGCCCTTCACCCGGCCCACATCAGATGAGAACCCCTGGGGTCGCCGCCTGGAATGCACCGGTTCCCCCGATCCACCGAAGTTGCAGGCGGTCCTCCCTACTGTGTGGGGAGGTGGGAGGAAGGGCCCCCATTTTTTCTTCTTTTTTTTTTCCTCCAAGTTCTTTTGTTGGATGCGCTGCTGTACAGCGGTTTGCAGCGCATGGAGTCCGTGGTACCCGACGGGGCATGCACTTGCGTAATATAGTCGTGTCGCTCAATCCGTAATAGTGCGCGGCTGCGCGCCCGCTGACAGGACCGACGGTACTTTTCGTTACTTTACTCGCAAATCGGTACCGCGGTACTTTACCGGTCCCTTTCGCGTCATCAGCACTGCGGTGCCGGTACTTTACCGCGGTGTTGGTACCGCGGTACTTTACTTTACTTTCCTGCCCATGCCTGTCCGCCTCAACGGTCTTCTGGCCCACTGTGGCGCGTTGCGTGCTGCCATTCGCGGATGCGATTTCCTTATCCATGCGGCAACCTCATTTGTTGAGCACAAATGACGCACTCCTTGCCGCGCCGCGCCGCGCCTCGCCGTCTCCGCCGGAGCAGGCCGATTTGTCAGCATTAAAGCAGCTTCAGCAGCCTCGCGGCCTCGGCCCGGAGCAGCGCTTCCCCCCCACCACTGCTACCCCCTTTTTGCTTGCGGGTCGCGCGCGCGGCACGGCCAGTCACTCGCCTGGGGGAACTGACTCGGCGCGGCGACGCACAGGGGGCCAGAAGACCGCGGCACAGTCTGCAAAAATTTCTAGACGCGTTTTGAGCTCTAGAGTCACTAAATAGGACTCGAACCGAACGTGTGACCTCACTAATGGATTGCTCTCCGCACGGGGAATCCATTGGTGGGGGTAACACGTTTGGTTCGAGTCCCATTAGGCGACTCTGGAGCGTCTAGAATTTCGGCCGCTTGCGCCCGTCCTCCGGCCCACTGTGCGACGGCGCGGCCGGAGGAAGCATGAAAAAGGAGTCGCCATCGCTCCTGCGCGCGATATTTGAGTCATCGTGATTTCCCGCCCCCCCCCCCCTTTTCTCTCTCTCTCTCTCTCTCTCTCTCTCTCTCTCTCTCTCTCTCTCTCTCTCTCTCTCTCTCTCTGTCTCTGTCTCTCTCTGTCTCTCTCTCCCGCGGCGCCGTGACCAGGTTGCCGCCGTGTGACAGTGTGTCGGTAGGGCAGTGGCGTAGCGGCGGAGCCGAGGGACGAAAGGGGGGCACTAACCCTGGCTGCAGCGAGTGGGTTCGCCTCGAATGCGTGTGATCCTGTTCGTGCCCGCGGTGCGCGGTGAGTGCAGCGCTAAGCCGGCCCCCAGTAGGAAACGTGCCCGCCGCGCCGCGCTGCCGCCGTGTCGCTCCGGCCCGGTGCACCGCCGCTGGAGCGGACCCCCTGCCCCAGGGGTATCTTGGAGGCGCCACCTTCAAAGGCCGCCTGTGCGCTCACTTTGCAGGCCCGGCCCGCCTTCACCTATTGCGTACCACCCTGGCGGCGGGACCTAATTATTTTTGGGCTCCCTTTTCACCGCGCTGCCACCGTTTGGCCTGCTTGGGCGTGCCTCCCGACCGCGGCGAGAGGAGGCCGGCCGACGGGGCGGGCAAAGTGGTCAGCGTATTTGGAGCGGCGCCCGAGGGTGAACAGTGGGCCAGAAGACCGTTGAGACGGTCAAAATTCTAGACGCGTTTTGAGCTCCAGAGTCGCTAAATGGGACTCGGACCGAACGTGTGACCCCACCTATAGATTCCTCGTTCGGAGAGCAATCCATTGGCGGGGTCACACGTTCGGTATGAGTCCCGTTCAGCGACTCTGGAGCCCAAAACGCGTCTCGAATTTCGGCCGCCTCAACGGTCTTCTGACCCACTGTGGGGTGGAATGTAAAGTTTCAGGTCGAGGCGGAATCAGCCGCGGAAGATGCGGAACCAGCAGAAAGGTGCAGAAAGGATCCTGCGGTGCGGGGAACTCCAGCCTCTCTAGGACGTTTTTCCTACATTATTTTTCGACCGCGTGGCGGCCATCGCGCGGCGGGAGAGGGGGACGACGACAGTGTCTGGGTGATGTAGCGCCTAGCCGCGCTCCCCCCCCCCCCTCACACACACCACCGAAACCCTTGATCGAAATTAGATACCTGTAACTAAGTTGTTGCTCTCGGCGGCGCGGGTCGGGTCACGTGGGGCACGTCCCCGTCGTCCCCGGTCGTCCGCGGCGCCCAAACTGATCAGTCATTATGAAAGTTGGAGAGGGACGCGTTGCTTCGCCCTCAGCCCTGATGGGAAATAAAGGGCAGGAGGGGGGGGGACGCAACGCTCAGTGGGTCAGAAGATCGTTGAGGCGGTCAAAATCCCGGATAAGTTTTTAACTCCAGAGTCGCTATAAATGGGACTCGAATCGAACGTGTGACCCCACCAATGGATTCCCCGTTCGGAGACCAATCCATTGGTTGGGGTCACACGTTCGATTCGAGCCCCATTTAGTGACTCTGGAGCGCAAAACGCGTCTAGAATTTTGGCCGCCTCAACGGTCTTCTGACCGACTGTGCAACGACGGCATCGAGAAAAATGGACGCGGTTGTGTGTCCGTCGCAGTGGCGCTTGAAGCCTCTGGCGAACAGCGCCGGGGGGAATTATTGAGAAAGGCGTGATGCTGCCGCCGGGCAAGGTCACAGTGTGCACGAGGGCGGCCCGGGGGAGCGGCGGGGACGCCAGGCTTCCGGCTCGCAGACACATTGTGCTCGCTCGGAAGCGGAAGACGAGAGGCCCGGGAAATGTGGAAAACGTGGCGGCGAAAAAAAGCGCTTAAAAACAGACGCGAGGAGTCTGACTTGCACGACGCGGTGATTCTCGCCCATTCACTCACGGCGCACATCACAGAGGGTCAGAAGACCGTTGAGGCGGCCAAAATTCTAGACGCCTTTTGAGCTCCGGAGTCGCGCTCACGACCCTATCAGATTCTCTAGGGTCGATAAATCTATTCGTCTATTAATCATGTTTTCGTTCGGTCCTTCAGGGAGGAGGGTATTATAGAGAATGGCAGCCCAATCCTTTTGTGGAGGACGGCCGGCTAATAAACCTCGCCCGCCCCTCACGGCGGCAGCCACACAGCCGGCAGACAGTCCAGCGGCACAAAAAAAAACGCGACGCGACGGATATCCCTGTGACACAATATAATTAGACACAACGCCCCGTCTGCAGGGCGTCCTTAATTTATGGCCCTGCCATAACTATTCATTAATCACGGACGAACCCCTTCCACCCCCTCGAGGGGAATTAGGGGGTGGTTGGGGGCGGGGGACGGTCAAGTCGTTAACCACAAATTGGCCGAAGGGCAGAGCAGGGCCATCACCATGGCACAAGTGCACTGGCAGTGACACGACGACGGACGCAAATTCGAGCCGGTCGCCCATCTGGACTCGATATCCTGCCCGACATAGACCGACTGCAGCGCCATCTGCAGATGCTGCTCAACAGGGCAGCTGCGCCGCTGCACCCCGTCCATCACAACCGGCTCAAAGTTCCACTTCGCCGGTGATGTCTGCTGAAATATTCCTCCTGTTCCAGTGCACGCGCAAGCACACTCACACTCACTCACTCTCACTCTCACTCTCGCTCTCTCTCTCTCTCTCTCTCTCTCTCTCTCTCTCTCTCTCTCTCTCTCCTTCTCTCTCTCTCTCTCTCACACACACACACACACACTTACTCACGCGCAGACAGACGCTGCAATGCACCGGATTATTCCTGGCGCACCTCTCTCTCTCTCTCTCTCTCTCTCTCTCTCTCTCTCTCTCTCTCTCTCTCTCTCTCTCTCTCTCTCTCTTCTTCTCTCTCTCTCTCTCTCTCTCTCTCTCTCTCTCTCTCTCTCTCTCTCTCTCTCTCTCTCTCTCTCTCTCTCTCTCTCGCTGCACCCCGCCCACACACAAGGCCCACTAATCCCGGTCGAGATGGCTCCGGTAATCGAAAGCAGGTAAAGCAGCGAGGCAGGCTGCCCCGCGTAACCGCCACCGCTCCACTGCATGCAGCGAGACACGGCAACAACAACAAAAACCATAGACAAAAACTAAGTTCCCTGAGTAAAGAAAACAACATCATAATCAATCGAAATCAAGGGCTTCTAGCCAGAAGACATACCGAAAATGGGGCCTCGAAAATAGTGACTAGGTTGGGGGTAACAACAGTGCAGGCACAGTGGAGGCAGATGAGATTTCGCTTGTCGGAGAAACGCTATTAATTTTGCTTTCACAAGGTCTGTCGCCGTGCCGCGCTACACATGTTTGATAAGGGGGGTGACATTGAAATATTTATCATTGCAAGGTTTTCTCCCTTTATTTCCTGTCTTAGTCTGGGTGTTCGCTGTACATGGTGTGTGTGAGTATGTGTGTGTAGTTGCTGGCGGGGCTGGAGTCACGACGACGAGACGACGGTGATCCAAATTGGCAAACAAGATTGTTTGCAGCAGACATCGACGATAAAGCCGGCGCTCGTCTGAATGGGGAACAGCACACAAAGTACGGCATGCCCTATTGCTTGTTTCCGTTTTGTTTCTTTGGCCGTGTCCCTTTGAGTGTATTTTCTAGCGAAGCGAGCAGCAGCGGCGCAGCCATTTTTTATTTTGAGCGACGCGAACGGGGACGAGGAGTTACTTCTGGATGCTATGTGGGAGGTGGGAGGGTCCCAGCCAGTTACGACTGAAACGCTCCAAAATTAACCAGTGCGCTACAGTTGCTCGAGTGCAGCCTTGACAAAATCAGAAGTACTTACAACAAACTCAGCAGCATCTGCTCTGAAGAAATATGCCGACAGGGATGATTCCCCTCATGGTATCAAAAAAAAATATAGTATTCCAACGTCGTGACTTCTGAACTGGGACTACAAAATTGACAAATTGACAAAATTACTAATCATTTGTGTGTGAATTGTTTCCTGTGTTGCCTTGTCCATAGTTCATCGTTCATTGCCAAATATTAGTGATGTTCAAAAGTATAGCCCTTTTTGGGCAATACTTTGTGTAGCACCCTGTTTTGCCAATACATTTGAGTATCACCCTTGGTTGTCGTTATTTTTCTGTATCACTCTTTTCTGGTCTCGCCAGTGACGAAAGGACTGGGACTCGAATCGAACGTGTGACCCTACCAATGGATTCCTCGTTTGGAGAGCAATCCATTGGTGGGGTCAACACGTTCGATTCGAGTCCCATTTTGCGACTCTGGAGCTCAAAATGCGTCTAGAATTTTGTCCGCCTCAACGGTCTTCTGACCCACTGTGCGCGGCCCGTAGGACTTTAACTTGCCCCGGCCAATTTTCGCCTGCTGGGAAGGAAAGGGAAGGGAGAGGGGAGGGGGGGGGGGAGCGGAGGGGACAGCGGGCCGCGGCGTCAGCCTGCCGGCCGGGCGGCGGCAACCCGCAACACAGAACTGCGTCGCTGCACTCGTGCTGCCTGCCTGCCGGGCGCTCTGCAGCTCGCTCCCGCAGGTGGAGGTCCTGGACGGTCCTGGGAGCGTAGAGGAGAGGTCCTGGAGGAGCCAGTTGAGATCAGCAATAAAGACCGATGCTGCGCGGAGGCCGTGCGCGGGAGGCGATGGGACGTGCTCATTAGAGGCTATAACGATCGCCGTTAACCGCGCGGGGATGGCCAAACTTTGTGTGCGTGTGTGGTCGCGCGTGCGTGCGTGTGTGTGTGTGTGTGTAGGTTAAGGTGTGTGTGTGAGATAGAGACAGAGAAAGCGATAGAGGGAGAGAGAGCGGTTAGCAGCTCATGAAAGTAAGGGCATACCGCAACACTGTCGCCGCGCGGCGGCGGGCGGACCGGGGCGCCCAGAATTCCGCGCCAGTGCGGCACGACGCGCGCGACGATAGTCGATCCGGCGTATCCTGCCCCGGCCTCGCTGCTGGCGCTACTGCTCTGCTGGGCTGGCAAGACGAGCTTTATGCGCGCGTGCTTTGTGCTGGCGCGGCTGCCGTCCGCGTATGCCACACTGCCTTACTTTGTCTCCGGAATGGGCTCGGCGGAGCCAAGCGAGGCGAGCGAGGCTGCCGGCCGGGGCCGCGGCGGCCAGCGGCGGCGTCCTGCCTATCAGGGCAACGACTCTATCGCTCCCGTTTTATTACATTTAAAAAAAAAAAAAAAAAAAAAAAAAAAAAACACGTCATGTTTACCTAGAGACAATGTCGGTGATGATAACCTACAAAAATGTTTTCCTAAAAAAAAACAACACACCTTGTTTTTCTTGGCTGCCGCTATTGGCTGCTAACTCTCGAGACTCGACCCGGTCTTCTGTCCATCGCGAGGGAACATCTTGGCGTCTGCCCCTACCCCCAACCCTTTATTCGGGACCCACCAGAACATTCCCTCAACTTTAACTTGATTTCCGGCGGCGATGCCAATCATGGCGAACCGTTCGGATCGAGTGAGTGGACCGAGGGCAATCCAGCGCGCGACCTCCACCGGCCAGCAGACTGGTTCCAATCGAGGGGTCTGCCTCTGCCTCGCACTCACGGCACGTCGTGCGGGTGCGAGGGAGACGGACAGCTCTGAACGAGGCCGAGTGCGGTGTGAGCGCGCCACGCATATCCATCCACCGGCCTCGCCGAACGCCACGCTTACCCCTGCCAATTGAGTTTATTGAGCCAATCTCATCTCCATCCCCCTCGCACGGCTGTATCCCTTGATCCCCATCGGCGCCCCGCGTCCGCCTGCATGCTGCATCAGTGACAGGTGACGCGAGCCCTCTTGTTGGAGGACGGCCGGCCTCTACTAGCCTTCCTGCTCGGAGCTACACAGCACACGCACCACCACCACCAAATAAAGTTGTGCGAACAGGGAACGCCCCGGCCGTCCGTCCGTGCTGGTGGCTGGCTGTGGTTCCAAACGCGGGGCCGCGCGGGGCCGCCCACAGCGCAGCTCGCTCTCCTTTCAGGCAAATCATTTCCGGTCCTTCCATGTTGTATATGTATGTGTGTGTGTGTGTGTGTGTGCGCGCGCATGCATGTGTGCGCGCGTGCAGCGTGGTGCCCGAGCCTGACACTGGGCTTTGCTGCTCCCCTCTCATCTTTCTCGCGCCTCCCCCTCTTCCTCTCCCCCTGGCCGCCCTTTCCAGACCCACGTCATCCCCATTACTTCAAGCCGCCCCCTCATCGCCCCCTCCCCTCACCAGCACCGCCGCAGCGCTGCGCACACAGAATGGTGCGAGATGAGCTCGTGCAATACAAGCCGATTGCCCAGTCCGTCCAGACCGCTCCCCCCCCCCTCGCCACCACGCCACAGCCCTAACAGACTCGCAGAGCTCTCCGGCGAAACAAGGAGAAAAACCGAAACCCCGCGCCACCCACGAACGTGCACCAGACTCGACAACGGCACACACATACTCTCTCTCTCTCTCTCTCTCTCTCTCTCTCTCTCTCTCTCTCTCTCTCTCTCTCTCTCTCTCTCTCTCTCTCTCTGTCTCTCTCTCTCTCTCTCTCTCTCTCTCTCTCTCTCTCTCTCTCTCTCTCTCTCTCTCTCTCTCTCTCTCTCTCTCTCTCTCTCTCTCTCTCTCTCGGACGAAGTCCGACGGCCTGGACGGTTGCCTACCTGCCAAGCGCTCTCCCGGAACCGGCGGCTGCGCGCTAGCTCTAGAGTCCTGGAGTCTTATGGGGGGGTCTTACTCTAAGACTCTACTACTCTGCTTTTCCCGTGTGGCGCGCCATCCTAGTTTGCGAACCGCCGTCCGGTCCACGTACTCCAGCGCGGCTGCTTGGCGCTCCCTCCGTCTGGCTGGCGAGGCGTGGCGTCGCCCCGCTGCTAGGGGGTGCGTAATTATGACGCCGGGCACAACAAGGCGGGGCGAGGCGGGTTCGTAAGGAGTAAACACGCCAACACGCCGGACTCAACACCGGCCCGGCTCTACCTCGGCTCTGCCCTGCTGGCCGAGGGGTCGGTATTTGTTTGCTCCGGAAGCGCACGGGGTTCCGACAGCCCCGGAGGAGGGGCCCAAGAACAACAGGCAACTTATTGGCGCCGCTCGGCCGCTGGGCACACGACCGCCGAGGCGCTGATTGCGCACTCGGGGTGGGGGCGAGCGGAACACGCAGCAAGTCGACTTTGGAGGTCGTGCGTGTGGTTTGGCCGAGGGGGGGGATCACCGAGGTCCAAAGCGTACAATAATTTTTAGATTTTTAATTTTTTTTATTTTTTTTGGGGGGGGAGGGATTTTTTTATTTTATTCAATTGATTTTTTTTCACCTCTTTTGAGTACAATTGACTAACTTACAGGTTTTTTTTTTAAGTCTCAAGTGAGATACACCAAAGGCTATGAGCTTTTGACTTACTATGAAACCAAATTAAGAAGACATTACATAAAAACACTCTGTAAACCGAGGAAACAGGAATGTTTTTTAAAGTGTTTTTTTGACGTTTGAGTTTTGATTTATTTTGATTTTTTTCTGATTTTGATTTTGATTCTTATACTCGTGTACAAAGATTTTTCCGAGTGAGGCCCTCCCCCTCGGATTTGGCCGCTGCCCCTGGCAGAGCAACAGCGATGGAGCGGGTAGTGGGTTCGAGTCCTGCCGCCGCCGAGTCCTACGACGCCACGCGGCACCGCGACTCCCTCTGCTGGCCGCGCTGTTTGTCGCGAGCGGGCCTACACGTAACTAGGTCGCACACCTTGTTTTCCACAGACGACCGGAAACGCGCGCCGCCGACGGGCTGCCAGCCCTGCCTGCCAGCCCTGCCAGCCCCGCCCGTCCGCAGCCCCGGAAAGCATTGACATAGCGGAGTGGGTCGAGGAGTCTGACAGGCGCGCGGCGACTGCGCGACTGCTGACTTCCCCCTCCCGGAAACGGCAAGAGCCTTAGGCCGCGGCGGCGGCCGCCTCGGAGACGATCACCGGAATGGCCGCGTCCAGGTTTACGCACCGCTCGCACTGGGATATCGGATATCCGACAGCGCCCGGCCTTCGGGCGCCTTCGGCCCACAATTCCCATGTCATCAATCTCCAAGGTGGGGCCCGGGGCCCGGCCGGCCGGGGGGCGTGTGGGGCGCGGGGCCCGCGTGGTGGGCGGTGGCGGTGGCATCCCTGTTGGCGGCCGCGGGCGGGGGAAGATCAACGAAAACACCGCCAACTTAAAGGAACGACAGGTCCTGCGGGACGCGGTGCGCACCAGCGCCGCAGACGAGGAAAACATTGAGGGCGGGGCTGGCGGTGGGAAAAAAACAAGCACGCATCGGGAGAAAAATTGACGGGGGTCGTCGAAGGGCCCCGAGCCGGAGGGCCGAGGACGGGCAGGGCCTCGAGGGAGGGCGCCAGGGTGCCGACGGGGCGCAGGGCCCCTGGCGCCGGCGAGGACGCCAAGTGGGAGGAGGACTTATCGCCGCCCCCCCCCCCTCCCCGGGCACCGCCCTGGACCCGCCCCTGGCACCGCCTGATCTATTTCTGGTTGCTGCCGGATGCCCGCTCTTCTTGCTGGCCGTCCACCCTTAAGTACCTCCGCGTCCCCGGAGATGCTTTGGGCGCAGCGCGGCACTGTTATTCAACGAATGTGACGTCACAGTCGTTAGAATGCGAACTATGTCACGTTCCTTTTGAATGCGATGTCACAATTGTTTGAACGTGACACGGCCGTTAAATTAGGGTGTCACATTCGTGAGAACGTGGATCAACATTCAAACGAATTTAACGTCATATTCAAACGAACGTGACAAAAGTCACATTCAAACGAATATGACGTCACATTCATTGAATGGGCGCACTCGCCTGCAGCGCGGGTACTCACCGGCGCCGCTCAGTCTTGATTGTTTCATTTCATCCGTGTTGTTTTATTCTATCCGTGTTGTCTTGATTGAATGTTTGTTAGTTTATTTTAGTTGTGCATTTTGGTGCGCGCCAGGTCTGCGGCTGGACGGTGCTGCGCGCGGCCAAGCACCCCGTGCCGGCCATGGCGCGGCTCCAGTGCGACAGTCATACTCGGGGCGCGGCATTCGGCGCGTCGTAATGCGGAGGGGGGGGGAGGCTCTAAATCGCAGCGCAGGTCTGTGTGAGAGCGACACGCGGCTCGGCACCCGCCGCATAGCACAGTGGGCCGTGGGCCGGAAGACCGGCTGATGCGGTCCAAATCCCGGACGGGTTTTGAGCTCCCGAGTCGCTGAATGGGACGCGAACCGAACGTGCGACCCCGCCAATGGATTGCTCCCGAACGAGGAATTGGTTGGTGGGGTCACACGTTCGGTTCGAGTCCCGTTAAGCGACTCGAGAGCTCACAACGCGTCTAAAGTTTCGGCCGCCTGCGCCGGTCTCCTGGCCCACTGTGCTCCGCTCGGCTGGCGCTGGCGGCGAGCAGAGGCGAGACAAATGACGGATATTTGCAGTCGGCAAGGACGAAGGACGACGCGACGCGGCGAGAGAGGCGAGCGAGTCCCCGGGATGCGCGTGGCTCCATCGTTTGTACATCATCTGCATACGATTGGCGCTCGCACAGCCGCGCGTCCCGACCAGTCCCGACCCGAGGCTCAGTTGCCTGGAAAGAGCGGAGGGGGCCCCGCTCGAAGCCCCGCCTCTGCGCTAGTGTTGTATCGCACTGCTGGCGCACGACGAAAACTATCCAAAATACCAAGTCACGTTGGAAAAGGATGGCGAAAATCGAGTAAAACAAAAAAATATATAAGTAGAATCAGTAAAAAAAAAAATTTAAAAATTAAATTGCAGAGACAAAGAGACCTGCGGCGACAGGGGAAGATGAAAAGAAGTAATAAGGCGTCCTTACCTGTCGATATTCCCGATTCCTAGTGGCCTTGAAAGCCGGACGCGCGCTGATAAAAACGTTGCATTATTAAAAAAGAATTGAAGCAAAATTATTTTTCTCTGGCCTTATTATTTTCCAGAGAAGACATTGCGGATTCTCGCTGCCAAAAAATGGCAAACAAGCGTTTTCACCGAAGGCCGTCGCACTGTCGGGCCCGACTTGGACGCCAGACAGCGCGCTCCCCATCGAATGCTGATATTTCGCCGTCGTCTCCATTTGACTGATATGCCAACGAAGGCTAATATTTATAGAAGACGTCCGTCTCGTTGGTATGCTGAAATCGAAAAATATTTTTGTGACGACAAGCGTCATAAAATGGCTGCCGCGGATTCCATTTGCCATGCTGGCGGCAATCTTCTTCTCGTCGCCACCGACGGCACTCCCTTCGGGTATGACGCAAGGCCACAGTACCGAGATCCGCTGGCGGGGCGGGGCGGGGCGCCCAGCTACTTACGTGTCCGCTCGCCGCTCCCCCCCCCCCTCCGCGCCGCTCTCCACTCGCGCCCCGCGGCCCCGCTGCTGCTGTCTCGGCCCCCCCGCCGCCCCCCGCCGCGCCGCGCTGCCTCGCCGGCGCGCCAACGCGAGGTCCCACGGCCCCACCTCAGTCCACCTCCTGGCCGCGCTGCGCGCCGAGTGGCGTTGTGACGGGTTACGCCCCCCGACTCGCATTCCGGCATTCCTAAAGTTCAACGGCACGGCTGCTGCTCGTCTCGGCGGCATTTGTTTTCCCGTCGGACAAGTGCACCCGTCATTGGCTAATCGCCCCGCCGCGGCCCCGGCCGTCGTTGGGTGGGCCGTCCTGGACGCCGAGCAGATGACTCTGTGGAAGCTCGCTGGAATTTATTTTTCGGCCTAGAAGTGCAACGCAGGTTCGCGAGAACCATCGCGGCGGCGGTGGGCGGCGCACAGGGGGTCAGAAGACCGTTAAGGCGGCAGAAACCCAGGACGCGTTTTGAGCTCCAGCGTCGCTAAGTGGGACTCCAATCGAACGTGTGACCCCACTAATGGATTCGTCGTTGAGAGAGCAATCTATTGGTGGGGTCACACGTTCTATTCAAGTGCCATTTAGGTTAGG
Source organism: Stenchaetothrips biformis (assembly GCA_030522485.1). NCBI lineage: Eukaryota > Metazoa > Arthropoda > Insecta > Thysanoptera > Thripidae > Stenchaetothrips > Stenchaetothrips biformis. Next base: position 8,924,825 of record CM060088.1, on the reverse strand, counting down.
AGCTCAAAACGTGTCCGTGATTTTGGCTGCCTCAACGGTCTTCTGACCCCCTGTGCGGCGGCTCCCGACGCTGCTGCTGCTGGCCTCCTTGCAGTCTCTCAGTGGACGCGAGCGGGACTTGCAGCGAGCGAGCCAGCGCCGCCGTCAGCTGCATTTCTCATCACGCCCGCGCAGCACTAGCAGTGGGGCGGGGCCAGGCGGGGCCAGGCGGGGCCAGGCGGGGCAGTGCGCGTTGCGGGGGCCCGGTGAGCGGCGCGGGGCGTCCCCGGCCTTTCCCTCTTCTTTCACCGCCCCCTCGGCGGCGGGGCCCTTCTCTCTCTCTGCGCGCGCCGCCACCGGCTGGGCCACCTCCTCCGCCGTGTGCGCGCCTGGCTTCTGGGGAGAGCGTTGTGCCCTCCCCTCGACACGTTCATTGCCTGAGGCACGCCCCACGCACCGCGCTGGCCTGTCCGCCCACCGCGCCCCACCGCGCCCCACCCCGCCCCGCCCCGTTCTGCTAGAGCCGAGAGCGGTACTCGCGGCACCCGCAAAGTGAATTCAAACTCGGCGCCGTCCCATTCTCGCGCTCCGGACCGGAAATAAGCTTCGCGACACAGTGGGCACGGCGGGGACGTCGCGGGGACGCCGTCGCCATTGTCGGCGTGGCCGACGAGTGAGAGGATTAGTTCCCCAGTGGCTGACGAGGCTGTGGTTCCTCCTGTGGGTGGCGGCGCGCGCACTGCTCCATTTAAGCTCGCCGCCCGGACTGGACTCTCCATTCCTCGCAGTCCTGCGACCGCCGGTTGAGGTCCTTATTGCGGTTCGTAATGCGTCAGACCGCGCGGTCCAGCCGTCAGTCTGACTTGTGGCCCATGACCCTTCTCTCCTGACGACGAGGATCGTCTTCCAGTCAGCACGCCCTATGGCCTATGGAATATGGCCTATGGATTGTGGCGTATGGACTATGGCGTATGGTCTGGCGCCGCCCTGTAAGTGCGGGACACCGACACCTCCATACTTCGTGGTGCGAGAGAGACGGAGCGACGGAAAGGACTCTCGGAATCAGTCTGCAGACGAGCAACGCCAGCAATGAGCAGCAGCGCGACTTCGTTAGCGTCGTGCTTTTTGGGGAGGACGACGGCGCGGCGCACAGTGGGTCAGACGACCGTTGAGGCGGCCAAACTCCCGGACACGTTTTGAGCTCCAGAATCGTTGAATGGGACTCGAATCGAAAGTGTGATCCCACGAATTAATTCCTAGTTTGGAGAGCATCCCGTTGGTTGGGTCACACGTTCGATTCGAGTCCCATTTTAGCGACTCTGGGAGCTCAAAACGCGTGTAGAGTTTTTGCCACCTCAACGGTCTTCTGGACCCACTGTGCGGCGCGCAGCCCGAGCGTACCGCCACGTGGGCCTCGACGGCCTGCGGCTGGGGCGGGCAGGCTGGCCGTGCGGTTTCAAGTTCCAGCTCCACCACGCCCGCCATGCGCCCGCTGTGTGTATTTCTGGGAGCGCGAGACACTTAATGTGCGTCCCCATTAACGCCCACTCGGCCCGACGTGGTTCCGCTTTGCGGACGCCCCACAAACAAAGACGCCCGCCAGTTTCGGACGAAACGCGGAGGAGCAAGAAATAGCTTACCCTGAAAAGAAAAAAAAAAGAGAAAAAAAAAAAGATTTTCATTGCAGAAAAAATTGTTGGAGGGGAAAGGAGAAAAAAAAGGCGAGCCTGAAAGCGATATAAGTAGGGCTTATGTCACTTTCACTGACGCGATCGACAGGGAAAATGGCGGAGCTACCTGCGCGTGCGCTCGCCGCCAGGCCGACCGAGCCGCCGCCAAGGACGAACTGTCTCCTTGCACGAGCCATCCAGCAAGGCGAAGCGGGGGAAAAGCGATGGAAAGCGGAGGGGGGGGGGAATGGTGATGAAAACCGCGCGCATCCCCCTCCATAGCCAGAAGCGAGGGAACAGTACACCATCAAACACTTCTTCGGGGCGAAGCGCGCGTCGCCACGCCTCGCACCGGGGGGCGGGGCGGCCAAGTTTATTACCAGCGCAGCCCGGCCGGCCAGCCGGAGGGAACCGAAGGCAACGGTCCAATTATTATCTTCCCCATTTTTGTGCCGCTCGAACGGCGGCAGCGCGGCGGGATGGCCCCCACCGCAAAGTGGGCTAGAAGACCGATGGACGCGGTTAAGGGTCAAAATGACTCGAATCGAACGTGTGACCCTACCAATGGATTGCTCTCCAAAGGAGGAGTCCATTGGTGGGGGTCACATGTTCGGTTCGAATCCTATTTAGCGACTCTGGGGCTCAAAACGCGTCTATAGTTTTGACCGCCTCCACTGGCTCACTGTGCCGCGGCCACACGCACGGCCGAGGTGGAAGGCCTCTTGCCAGAGACGCCGCCCCGGCTGCGGACGGGTGAGGTAAGAGCGCCACGTCCTCGGCGACTAACTCGCCTGCTAATTTATTCATCACAAGCCAGTCGGCGGACCGTGGATCGTGGAACAACCCCTTGCCGTCTGTTTGGCGATCGTTGTGCATTCCCTGTGACTCCTCGCCGGGCACCACAGGCAAGGCAGCACCTGGCCGACGACCTGCCGGACGACCTGCCGGACCAGTCGGCTGCAGCCAAGTAACTTCGTTTGTACCACGGAGATTACATGTAAACGCCGTGGTTTGTATATTTCGTTTTTCGGCTGTTGCTTCGGGCCGCTTCGGGCTCACTCGGTTCTTCGTTCGGCTCGCATTACCGCGCCGTCCTTTTCGCGCCTTTTCCCTGCAAACTAACTCTCCGCCTCAAAGCGCCGCTCGTGCCATAAAACCGGAATTTTCTCCCACCGTCGTGATCCTTTTACATACTAAAATAAAAAGCAAAATTGCAAGATTTTCCCTCTGCCAGAGGTGGGCCGCGGGGCGCTGTTACCCAGAGATAAAGGAAGGGACGGTGCGTCCGCAGGACGTCACTCAATTTCATCGTCATTTCGTTTTCTTTAATGAATTCTTATTATCACTCGAACCGCTCACCGAGAACAAAGTGAAAGTGGAACCCAACAAAAGCTGCGGAATCTCGTCGAATGACGCACTCAGTGCAAGTGTTCTCCAGTTCCCCCGCGGCAACAGCAAGCCGTCTTACGGCGGAGGGCACGGTAGAGGGCGCAGGTAACTCCGTGAATACGGGAGCGCCATCTGCCCGCACACATATCCGGCCCAATTACGCCGCTTCCTCTGGTTTCTCCGGCATTGCGCCGCCACGGCGCCTCCTGCCCCGGGCCGCCGACGCGCAGTGGGCCAGAAGACCGGCGCAGGCGGCCAAAACTCCAGTCGCGTTGAGCTCCACAGTCACTAAACGGGACTCGAATCGAACAAGTGACTCGTCTGGAGAGCAATCCATTAGTGGGGTCACACGTTCAGTTCGAATCCCATTTCGCGACTGCAGGGCTCCAAACACGTCCGCGACTTTGACCGCCTTGACCGGTCTTCTGGCCCACTGTGCGACCGCGGCCGGGCTATGCAAATCAGAGGCAAGGTGGCGCGGTCCACGTCCTTCACGGCCTCGGCGGCGGCGGCGTGGGCGGCCGGCAGATAACTTTCCGCGCAACACTTCGGGTCGAGGGTCGGGTTGAGGATGTTGGTAGGGCGCCACAGTGACTGAATATTCAGCGCGACGTCGTGGTTGTCGTTGTCATCGTCGTCGTCGTTGTCGTCGTCGTTCGGGAACGGGTGGTTGATGAGGGAGCTGCCACCCCACAGTGGGTCAGAGGACCGTTGAGGCGGCCAAAATTCTAGACGCGTTTTGAGCTCCAGAGTCGCTAAATGGGACTCGAACCGAACGTGTGACCCCAACAGTGAATTGCACTTCGAACGAGGAATCCATTGGTGGGGTCACAACGAGATTTTGGCCGCCTTAATGGTCTTCTGACCCCTTGCGCACCACGGCCCCGGGTACCGCACGTGCGGTTCCCTCACCGGCTGCTAATGCATTTTCCGCCCAGTGTTGCCCCCCCCCCCACGGCTTGCTACGCCCCGACCTGGAACGCCCCGGCCTGGTACGACCCGATCTGGTACGCCCTGCCTGGCCGCCACGCCCCAGCTTGGCGCGCCCCAGGCAGGCATTCACCCCGGCCTGACGCCCCGAGTCATCCGATGATCGCCAATTTATCGGCCCTTTCCCTTTATCGGCTGGGACAGGATGGAAGCCGAGCGGTTATTGCTAAGGGGGCGATGTCACGCCACACGGCCTCGGCGCTCAGTGGACCAGAAGACCGGTGTAGGCGGTCAAAACTCTAGACGCGTTTTGAGCCCCTAAGTCGCCAAATGGGACTGAAACCGAACGCGTGACCCCACCAATGGATTGCTCTTCGAACGAGGAATCCATTGGTGGGGTCACACGTTCGGTTTGAGTCCTGTTCAGCGACTCTGGAGCTCAAAACGCGTCTAGAGTTCTGACCGCCTCCTGGCCCACTGTGCTCGGCGGCCACGGCCTCGGCCGCGCTGCAGCCGGCGTGGCACGACCGCCCGAGGGGTCGCGGACGCCCCACGGCCTCGGCCACCGCTCTGACGGCGACAGCGAGTCGAGTGCGGACGATGCCCGAGGCGGCACGCAGACAATGTGACAGTACACTTGTTCTTGAAGCTAATCCCTGTTGGAACGGTTCTCTGTTCCAGGCCCCGGCCAAGCCCCGCCGCCGCGTAGACGCGCGCGTAGCGCCATGATAACCATGGCGGGGGCGCTGCCGTCCGCCGGCCCGGGACTCGTGCTGCAGGCCGTGCAGGGCCTCAACCAGACCGCCAACGGCAGCGCCGTCAACGCCGCGGCGCACCCCGATGCCTGTGGCGACAACTGCGAGGACGATGACGTCATCACGTACCCGGCTGTGCAGGCCTTCTTCTGCATCCTGTACACCACCATCTTCGTGCTGGGCGTGTTCGGCAACGTGCTCGTCTGCTACGTGGTGGGCCGCAACCGCGCCATGCAGACCGTCACCAACTTCTTCATCACCAACCTGGCCCTGTCCGACATCCTGCTCTGCATCCTGGCCGTGCCCTTCACGCCGCTCTACTCGTTCGTGGGCCGCTGGGTGTTCGGCCAGGTCATGTGTCACCTGGTCACGTACGCGCAGGGCACGAGCGTCTACATCTCCACGCTCACGCTCACGTCCATCGCCATCGACCGCTACTTCGTCATCATCTACCCGTTCCAGGTGAGGCGGCCGGCGTCGGCCCGGACTGACAGGTTGCTGTCCCCCCGCCTCCTTAATGAGACGTCCAGGCCAGCAGCCCCAGTCACGGCCCAACTCTGGCGGGGTTTCCGTCCAGGCACCATAGGACTCGCCCACCACTCAAATAATGGCGCTGCTGGCCGCCTAGGAAATTGGAGCCCGCTTGCTCACCCCAGACGAGCTCTCGGCTCCAGAAAGGGTGTCCGGGCAACAACAAGGGCGACTTGCCCCCCGTGTCCCACCTGGGGCGGCGCCCTTTAGGACTGCGTCAAGGCTGCTGCGTGCATTGCAACACGCCTTTTCTGCCTCTCCCGAGCGGCACCTTCCCCGTCCAGGGCCGCCAGAGGGGCATATCGGGGGGGAGGGGGGCCCTTGCCTTGCTCCTTGCTTAGGGCCGCATTATGAATCCCATAAACAAAAGTTGTGAATGGGCTGGCGAGCTGCTGGCGCGACGGGGCACCATGTCGGCCCCCTCGGTGTACACCATGGTCTGCGAGGGGACGGCCTGCGGGCCAAGGCAGGCAAGGCCGCCAAGTTCGCGCAGTTGCCGGACCGAAGCGCTCGGCCTCGGCGGCCAGGAAAGGCACGGCCGACAAAAGTAAAATGGCCCGTCCGGTCCGCAAGTAAATCTAACTACTTCGTGGGGGCCAGTCGGTTAATCGGTTTCGGATACTGCGGTCGCGCTATGAGGGGAACTGGCAGGGCAGAGAGAGAGAGAGAGAGAGAGAGAGAGAGAGAGAGAGAGAGAGAGAGAGAGAGAGAGAGAGAGAGAGAGAGAGAGAGACGAGGCGGCCGGCAGCGTGCAGCCCTCCAGACCGGAAGGGCTTTATCAATTTCGTGCGCCATTAGGCCCTGCGGCCCCCGCGGAAGAGGAAGCACTCGGAAGCTATGCGGATGGCCGTCGTGAATGGGCCGCCCCGGGCAGCGCTGGCCTCTGGCCGCCGCCACGCGCTGCCCCACCACACGGAGTGCCCCGGGCGTAACAAGTGGGCGGGGTGGGGCGCCCGCCCCCGTGGCGCCCCCCGGCCGCAGTCATTAGGGGCCGTCGTCATTCGGCACTTTTCGATTTCGACATCAGCGTTTATTGAGCTCCAGAGTCGCTAAATGGGACTCGAATCGAACATGTGACCCCACAGTGCGACGGCAGGCGCGGGTACCGTTTTTCCCGGCCGCGGCGTGGCGGCGCTCTCGACGGTCTTGATGAGCGCGGCGAGGGCGGAGCGGAATCAATCTGGGCGGGACAGCGCCGCTCTATAAAGCCGCGCCGTGCCGTTACTGGCCGCGCAGAGTGGCCATAACGACGAGATGAAGGGCGAGTCGGACGCGGTCAGACGACGACGCACTTGGAGTGCTTGGAGGAGGCGCGGCGAGTCGAATAGTCGCCCTCCATTTGGCTCATATTCGCCGCAAGTGCAGTCCTCCGGCCGCCTGGCGATGACGCCGTCCTGTCGCTCCTGGCACCGTGGGCCGGAAGATCGGGGGAGGCGGCCAAAATCCTGGACGCGTTTTGAGCTCCAGAGTCGCTAAACGGGACTCGAATCGGTGTGACCCCACTGATGGATGCACGATACACAATCGAAAAAGAACTGATTTTTTTGTCCCGCCTTTCTTTCCCGCCCACACGAATGCCAGCGGGTGGGCGTTGAGTTCGTTAGTTCCATAGCCAATTAACCTTCGACGTGACCGTCAGGCCGTCAGCGTTCGGGTGCGATCGCCGCAGCTCCTGCCTGGGGACGGGCTGGTCTAGTGGCGTCACGCGTTGTCTGCCCCCTCCCCCCCTCCCCCAGAATGCCGCACGCACCGGCCGCATTAGGCTAATGGCTGGGGAGGGGAGGGAGAGGCGGCTTATCATAGGACGGCTAGGCGCGGTAAAACGGGTAGCGAGTAGGCCTGCTTGCCGTCCGTACATCTCTCTCTCTCTTTCTCTCTCTCTCTCTCTCTCTCTCTCTCTCTCTCTCTCTCTCTCTCTCTCTCTCTCTCTCTCTCTCTCTCTCTCTCTCTCTCTCTCTCTCTCTCTCATCCTTCTCTCCTTCCCCCTCTAGAGATAACGCGCGTCGTGTCGTGAGCGGCGCGGGTGTGCAAAGCGGACACTGTTTAAAGACTGTCCCCTGAACCGCGACCACTGCACACACCGGCGCTGACAGCATGCTGCTCCTCCCGGCCGTGGACAGCCAGCTAATTATACTCTGGCCGTCGGAGAGAGAGAGAGAGAGAGAGAGAGAGAGAGAGAGAGAGAGAGAGACGACGCTCTGTTGGAGGCCAAGCCAAGCAGACTGCCCTCTGTTGCGCAGTGACGCGGATGGAACCGCGGGCGTCGCCGCCGAAAATGGCCCGCCCGTCAGCGGGATTCGAACCCGCGACTCTGGGACGGTGGGCGTGGCGGCGCCGAATGGCGGCGATAGGCCGGTCGGCGCGACGAGTGAACGGCGCGGAAAGACGGCCTCACTTACCGCCGCGGCGCCGCGCCCTCGTCATTGGGTTCTTGGGCGGCTCGCCGAGGTCTTACTGCCGTCTTATCGCCCGGGGCCGTTCGATGCGATCGCCCCTTAGGATGAACCCACCGAACGGGGTGTAAGTGAGAGAGAGTCAGAGAGAGAGAGAGAGAGAGAGAGAGAGAGAGAGAGAGAGAGAGAGAGAGAGCAAAACGAGCGGAGAAGGAAAAAGTACCTGCTGTACAAGATGAGGCCAGCGAGCTTCTTATGCAAGCGGCGCTGCTAGCGCACCCCTCCCCCCCCCCAGCCCTCCCCAGCGGCCAGTAACGAAATAATCAAGGCGGAAAATCGAATCATGCAACACGGTTAATCTTTCCTTCCAGAAGAGAGCACAAAAAAAAAAGGGTGGCGCTAAATGCGCGCCGCGCCGGCGCGCACGTGGCGCGGGGCGGCGGCGTCGGGCTGAGAATGCGGCTCAAACTTTCTTGGCGGCGGAGATTAGATTTATTTCTCGGGGTATTACCAGCCTGTTGAGAGCAGGCTTGTCGGTGAAATTGACAGCGTCATCAAAGTGTACACAGCGCCCCGCCCCGCCCCGTCCAGGGCCAGCCGCTGCCGCCCGCGCCCCACGTGCGCGACCAACGGCAACGCGATTTTGTTTCCGCTTTTTGGGTGCGCGAGTTATGCTGGCAGGCTGGCAGGCTGGTGCGAGAAGCGGCGGGAAGCCCGAGGCGTGCCGCCACCTCCCCTCCCCTCTCGAGCGCAGCCCGGCGCCTTGCAACCCAAAGAAGGGAAAACACCCCCACTTTCCCTGCGGCTCCCCCACCACGCCGCACTGTCAGCACCCCGTCCCATCCCATCCTCCAGTGACCCACTGGACGACCCCTTTTGGGGTCGATGCCGAGGGTCCGGCCGGTCTGTCTCTCATGCGGGACCCACCACATGAGAGAGAGAGAGAGAGAGAGAGAGAGAGAGAGAGAGAGAGAGAGAGAGAGAGAGAGAGAGAGAGAGAGAGAGAGAGAGAGAGAGAGAGAGAGAGAGAGAGAGAGAGAGAGAGCGCTTCCCGTCCGAGGGAGTGCCGCCAAGCTGACGCGTTGTTGTGCCCCGTGGCAAGGCAAATGGTGGAGGGGGCGGACGACGCCTTCGTGACTGGAGACACTTCTCGGCCAGTGTCGTAGCAAACAACGGGCACTACAAAATACACACCCTGCCGCCGGCCCGGCTACATGGCACGCGCAGGCGGAGTACACAAAATAAAAGAAGAAGAAGAAAAATCTAGATAAAGAATAAAAAATCCGCGCCGCGCACATCAAAGACATTACGAGGCCAGAGATGAAAATAATTTGTCTGGTTCCGCTATCCCAGCACGCAGCCAGGGCGGCGTGGCCCGGCAGCAGAACAAACGGCCGCTTCATGGGTGGTTTACGGAGCTCTTCACTTCACTCGGCGGCGCGGCCCGGCTGGCAGAAAGAAGGGAAAAGAAAAGGCCGAATGAAACAACAGCAATATTCGCGAGCCGATTCGCAAGAATGCATGCCAGCCGCAGAATCTAGACCCCGCAGACCAGAACAGGCCCTTTGGGGATGGGCACAGAATGCAGACGCGGGGCAGAACTGGTAAAACCTTCGGACGCCGAAAACGAAAATCTTGTTTCCGTTTCCTGTTTCCACTTAGTCCGTGGCGCTGCGCAAGGATACACTTTAAAATAAGAGTCCGAGGGTTTGGCCGGTCTGTCTCTCGCACCGGACCCACCATATGAGAGAGAGAGAGAGAGAGAGAGAGAGAGAGAGAGAGAGAGAGAGAGAGAGAGAGAGAGAGAGAGAGAGAGAGAGAGAGAGAGAGAGAGAGCCGAGAACCGAGAGCCGAGAGCCATCAGAGAGGGCGGCCACTTTGAATAAGTCACGGCAGCATTGTGTCTCGGTGACTGGCAGGGAATCTACGGCCGATTCGGCGTGGCCGTCGAGGGGTATGGCCGAGGCCGGGGCCGGAATGCGAATGGCCGGAGAATGTCAATATCGTTTTAGCGGAGCCGCGGCGGCCTGCGGCTGCTAACGGCCGAGGCTGTGGCCGAGGCCGTGACGGTGGCCGCCTGGGAGTTCCAGCCTGGGACCCCCGGGACGTGTCAGAGTCCACAAGACAGGTGGCGCCTCGGCCACGGCCCGCCTTTGAGGACGCCCTCCTCCGGCCTCGGCTCTTTGTAGTTCGGCCTCCCCGGGGATGCTTTGCCTCCGGCCAAACCCAACGGCCTCGCCTCCCCACGTGCGGGCATTGTGTGTGTTCCGCCCCTTCTTTCCGCGAAGGAACCAAAACTGGATCGAGAAGTGTGAGTTAGCGGCGGGCACGTCGTGGACGCCTCAGGCGGCTTCACAGTGGGCCGCCCAGTGGGCCGGCCGGGGCAGAGCGCCGTGGCGGCGGGCCATCCCGCTGTGCACGCGCGTGCGCCGGGTTGCCTACCCCGCCGTCCGCAGGCGCTCTCCGCTCCCAATAGCGGTATTGTCGTCTCTCTCACAGCAACCCATGGGGCTTTCGTAAATGACAGCGGGACAGAGTGAATGACGCCCAGCTCACCAGCTCACCGTTCTAAATCTCTCGTTGTGTTTTTGCAGCCGCGTATGAAGCAGTCCACCTGCCTGTTCATCATCCTGGGCATCTGGACCTTCTCCCTGGTGGTGACCGTGCCCTACGGACTCTACATGTCCTTCAACGACACCTACTGCGAGGAGGCCTGGCCCTCGGAGAACTTTAGACAGGTTTCAGTCGCAGACTTTTCTGTGGTCAATCACAATCTGACGCCTGCTTTTTTTTTTTTTTCAAAGAAAATAAATTTTGAGTCTCTTTGTAAAGAATATTGAAGCGTTTCACAAAAAAAATAATTTCTATGTATGTTGTAAGGTAAAAATATCATGAGGGAAAAAAATAAAGTTGTTTTTTTAATGGGCGTTATACTATGATTGGTTGTGACATTGAAAATATTTCTGGTCGTTTCTATTGTGGCGTGGATGAGCTCATGCGTATGACGCTCCGTCGGCAGATCTACTCCGGCGTGACGACGGTGCTGCAGTTCCTGGTGCCGCTGGTGGTGATCGCCTTCGCCTACATCTGCGTGTCGGTGCGCCTGTCGGACCACGCGCGCCTCAAGCCGGGCTGCAAGTCGAGCCGCAAGGAGGAGGCGGACCGCGAGCGCAAGCGGCGCACCAACCGCATGCTCATCGCCATGGTGACCGTCTTCGGCCTGTCCTGGATGCCGCTCAACGTCATCAACCTCGTCAACGACATCCACATGTCCATCGGCAACTGGCGCTACTACAACCTGGTCTTCTTCACGGTGCACGCCCTGGCCATGTCATCCACGTGCTACAACCCCTTCCTGTACGCCTGGCTCAACGACAACTTCCGCAAGGAGTTCAAGCAGGTCAGTCAGTAGCCGAGCGTTCCCCTTTGCGCACGAGCCTCACCCGACCACTCACACACGCGCCCACACACATTCACACACACGCACGCGCGCGCGCCCACACACATTCACACACACGCACGCGCGCGCGCGCGCGCGACCCGACCGACTTGCTGTGACGAGACTTACTCAATTATGCAGAGGAAGAGGAAAACTTGGGGCGGGCCATGGCGGCCGGGGCCCCGCGGCCATCCGGACGAAGGGGCGAAGGACACTCGGCGTGTGACGGCGACTCCTCGACGGCGCGTGTTCGTGTCTTCAGCGCGACGCACAGTGGGCGAGAAGACCGGCGCAGGCGGCCAAAACGCGTCTTGAGCTCCAGAGTCGCTAAATGAGGCTCGAATCAAACGTGTGACCCCATCAATTACACAAATGATGAATTCTTGTGAAATTGCGTGTACAAACGTCGTATGTAAAGCACTTTGTTCCCAAAGTTTTTTGAGGCCGTGGACCAAAGTTGTTCGATAGAATTAAGTGTGTGTCGCGGGCGCAGTCGTCGCAAAGCTTCGTGGGAGAGGGAGAAGCTTTACCGACGCGGCTACTGCGGCCGCGCGCCACCGCCTCGATAATTAATGGAGGCGACCGGCCCGCCCCGCCCCGCCCCGCCCCGCCCCGCCCCGCCCCGCCCCGCCCGAGGCACTACTCGTTCTTCGTCGCCCACATCGGCAAGGGCATGAGGCCGGCTGGCCGGGCACGGCACGGCAGTCTCCAACTTATTCGCTGTATTTCTCCGCGCGGGAAAGAAAACGGAAAATGTTATTCCAGAGGGCGGTGCCGCCGCCCACCGCGCTGGCATCGCGCACCGCCCTCTAGTCCGGCCTGGGGTGACGCTAGCGCGGATCCACTTTGCCGGGAATTTCAAATCGAGTTGCAAATGGAGAGCTACCGTCGAGTCCAAAATTTTCTTTGATCCTTTTTTTTTTTTTTTCGTGTGGTGTGTTTGCCCTTGGCCACACAGCTCACATCGAAACCCCGAAATTCACGGCGGAGCATGGCGAGACTGTGAAACAGGGGAGCAGAGGTCGTCGTCGGCGGTCCTTGGACTTGTTACGTGCTTTTCTGGACGGCGCCACACATCCGTTATTACCGTGGACGGCGTGCGCCTCTTCCGAACTGGCGGCGCGCCGTGCACCTGCACCGTCGCCGCCGTCGAGTTCCTTCGCGGAATGACGCTTAAACGCGTCGCGGGTGCCTTGCAAAAAAAAAGGGGGGAAGGGAGTCGTAAAAACTAGGAGTAACGGGGCTGGAAAGGAAGGGCGTCACAGAGAGGTTGGGGGGGGAGGAGGAGGCGTTCATGGCGTGCACATGTCAGGGGGGATTTGCATGTCATTGTCACGAGCTCTCGCTCCACCCGAGCCGCCCAGGTGGCGTACAAAGGACTCGTCTAGGCGGCGCGGCAGACGGACGATAAGGGATGCCGTGAACCTCTTCACCCCCCCCCCCACCGCACCCGGCCCAATAGATTGCCGCCTAATCCAATGAGGTGGCTGGCGGCGCTCGTCCGGGGTCACGGCCTTGTGTTGTGAGGGCGACCGCCGCGAGGAAAATGAATAAATTAAATAAATCAGCGACTGTTCTCGCCCGCTCCCCCCTCGACCCGCAGCACGTGCTTCGGAATCAATTTGCCGCTGTGCGCGCCAACGGGGTGCGAGGGCTACTCGCCCACCCGCGCGGTCTTTGACTTCTCTCGCGCGACAGGCCGCCGCGGTGGGGGCGGCGTCAGGGCCGCTGGGCCGTCAGGGCCACGGGGTGGTGGACGCGATCAACACGGTGATGAGGGTTTTCAAGCGCCGCGCCGCACAGTGGGCCAGGAAACCGGTGAAGGCAGTCAAAATCCTGGACGGGTTTTGAGCTCACGAGACACCAAATGGGACTCGACCCGAACGAGTTACTCCCACCAATGGATCGCTCTCCGAACGACGAATCGATCGGTGGGGTCACACACGTTCGATTCTAGTCCCGTTTAGCGACTGTGGAGCTCAAAACGCGTCTAGAGTTTCGGCCGCCTGCGCCGGTCTTCTGGCCCACTGTGCGCCGCGTGGCTGCGAGCACCGCGATGCCACGACGGCCCGCCGGCGACAAAAGGGACGCGCGACTTATCTCGCCATGGCCCTCGTCCTCGCCGCCCCGCCGCTCAGTTTACATTTAGCATATCATTTTCCAGTCCGTAGACGCCGTCGCCGAGGTGCTTGCCGGGGACGGCGAGGCCGCGGGGCCCTGTTTGACAGAGTTAAGGCGCCCCCCTCCCCCCGGGCGGGGGGGAGGGGGACGCCAATCCCCTTGATGAATGACGGTGAGCACTCTCGACTGTCCTGACAGACATACGCCGCCGCGCTGCACCACCAGCCCCCTCCCCCCCTCCTCCTCCTCGAGGCCCCGCTGCGCTCCGCCACGCTGCAAAACACGCGCGTCCTCGCGCAAGCGCCCCCCCCCCCGGACAAAACTAGGAGGCAGACGGCGGCCGGGCCGACCGACGCCACGTAGTCCGTGTATAGTCTTGTTCCATTCACCTCCGAGGACTGAAAGTCCAACGGAACGGAATGAATTTATGGGGCGGAAGACGTTTCTTTCAAGTGCCGCCCAGGCCTATGCGGCGCCGCCGTGGCAGCGGCGCAGACGAAAAGTCGTAAGCGTTTCGGAGTAGTCGGGCGTCAGAGACAGTCAGAGGCTGTCAGAGACACTCAGGGCGGTCGGATACAGTGAGACGCCGCCCCCGCCGCCAAGGGTTCCAGGGAGCTTGCTTCTGCTTCCGGTTTGGCAGTGCTGTGCTGTGGCGGGACTCGTCCTCGCGGAACTGCACCGCTGGGCGCGCCGTGCGGTCCGGTCGGGGTTGGTGGGGTTCTTGCTGGGCAGCGGGGCGAATGCTACTGCGGTGCGGTGGTTTGAGCACCGACACGGCGCGCTTGGCGAGAGACACGGAAAGAGCTCGGCCCTGTACTGCAATGCAATGCGTGACGGATCGGAATAGCGCCGCGTCGAAAGGAGGAACAATGGAAATCAAAGTAAACAATTCTCCTCTTGAACGTCGTCATACTACCGTACACAGACTGAAAAATCACTAACGCCACGAAGGCAAACAAACAGACTTGACAGATAACAGAGGGTGGGGATCATCAGAGCCAGCCTCCCGCTTGTTGATGTGCTTGACTAACGCCACGGCCGCCCCGCCCCGCCCCCGGGGGCAGTCACCATGGCAACCACGGCCGCCCGCCCTCGCCGCCGCCCCGCCCTGCCCTTGGCTGACCTGCCCTTGGCTGACCTGCCCTTGGTGGTGTGCCGCACAGGTGCTGCCGTGCTTCGTGAGGTTCGGCTTGTCGCAGCCGGGCTGCAACCCCGCGTCGGCCACCACTCAGTCCACGGCGCCGTGGCGTTCGGAGGCCGCCTGCAACGGCGGCGGCGCACCGCCCAGGACGGCGTCAGCCAGGGCCGGCCAGGGCGGGGGCGGCCTCCACCACGCCAACCACGGTCACGGCCCCGGCCCTGAGGCCCACGACGCCCTGCTCCCGGCTGCCCCCCGCCGCCCGCGCTGTGAGGAAGCGCTCTGCTCGGGCGCCACCGCGCCACCGCCGGCCTCCAACACCACGATCAGAGCCTCCAGGGCCGGCCAGCAAGCGCTGCACCAGGTGGGACATTGACGGCCTCCTCGACGGCCTCCTCGACGGCCTCCTTGACGGTCTCGAGGATGTTGCCCCGATCAACTCGTGGTGCTTGTCGCTAACGTCATGCCGGCATGCCCGCGTGCTCGCTAACCTTTGCCGGCATTAACCAGATCGGAAAAATAAAGCACTTCCGATTGAGCATACATTTTTAAAAAAAATTGTGAGGTGTTTTATCGAACATGAGATAACATCGCACTACTTTAAGAAACAATTTTTCATAACCACCACAAAAAGAATCGGAAAACAACCACCACACTCGTCCCCCGCAAAATTTTCATCTCAGACGAACCCCCCTACTTCCTGTTGGATTTCGAGGCCACTATTTATAGCAGTGTCATTCCCTTCCAACAACTCGCTATTTCTCTCTCCCTTTCCGTTCTGATAGCGGAAAAAGTCAAGTCAGAACTGGGCCGCGAGCCGAACGCATAAATAGTAACGTGTTGTATCAAAAGGCCATAAATCAGGGGCATTCGGGCAGCGATCGGTCGGCCCTGCCAGACCCCACAGTGGGCTCCATCCGCACGCAGCACGCACGCAGTATCGTCGCACCAGCCACGCGCAGCCCCGACAAAGCGACCGTGTTTGTTTCACTTTGACTAATCCCAGAAACTACTTCCAAAAAGCTGAGCACAGGGAACTGCACAAATTTTAGATGAGTTCTTCGCACATCTATCTAGTTTTGCGTATCCATAGTTTTATTGATAAATTAGCGATACGTTTCCGACTGTGCTGAGCTTCCCTTGATTAGAGACAGACGGACTCTCCGATCGTTGCCGGACCCCACCGTCCGTCTTCACCGCACCAAACAATGAAAATTTAAAAAGAAATAAAATAAAAAATTTAAAAAAAAAAACTAATTTGGTATTGGTTAGTTTTTACTTTGGCTTTCTTGATTTGCAGCTGCGCGGGAAGCGGAAGGAGCCGTCCACGTCGTCCCCCACGACCGAGGCAGTGTCGTGGACGGGGGCGTGCATGGGCAGCTCCACGAACCTGGGGGACCTGGTGACGGCCACGTACTCCACCGAGGACGGCTCCGTGGAGGTGCACCTGCCCCTGGAGGCCGTCGTGCTGGCCGCCAACAGCCCCAGCAGCCCCCCTGGCGGCGCGAGCCCCGGCGCGGCCTCCCCCACCGGCATGGCCTGCTCCAGCATGGCGGGCTCCAGCATGGCGGGCTCCAGCATCGCCGTGGCGCCCCCGGAGCGGCCCCTCATCAGCATCTCCCCGGAAGGCTCGCCCCGGAACCACGCCGCCGTGAGCAGGGCAATGTCCGCAGCCGGGGCGGCGGCGGCGGCGGCGGCGGGGCCCGGGCCGGCCGTTGCGGCTGCCGCCGTCGACAACGGAGCCAACGGGAGCCTCCGTCTCCTGGTGACGTCACCTGGCAGTGCGACCGTGGCTTAGAGCGTGTCCGTCTAGTCCCTCAACCCCCGCAGATGCGGAAACTGTGATTTCTATGTATGTTGTATGTTATATTTGAGGCAGAAGCAAAAAAAAGGATGGTGGAACGTTGTGCGTGTAGCACTTAACTTTCAAACAGACTCTTCCCTGGAAATTATGTAAAATGGTCTAGAATTTTGTGTTATCGTATAATTGGTGTAAATAGTCTCATATAGTCGTTTTGTTAGAAGTGACATGACTTAGTGCTCGTGTACATTGCGCATGGGGGGGGGCCGTCTCCTCCAGTTTTCTTGTGATTTGTGCTCAACTTATTATGTTTATCGCATGTCATGATTGTATAGTTACTGGTAGTTTTTTGTAGTTTCCTGTAAAGGTCAACTCCAGCCTGTTTTTGGTTGCGATCTGAACTGTGCCCCAAACCAACCAAAATCAGCATGGACTTCCCTGTCAGGCCTATGCGTAAAAGAACTGTGCAGACCATAGTCTTAAAAACACTTAATCGTAGTGTATACGTGATTCTGCTGTAGTTGTTTGCTGCTGATGAAAATTTAGCCCTTTAAATGTGATTCTCAATGTTAAGTTTTATTATCTAGTGTTGGATCAGTAAGACATGATAATTGTACTTCTAGTAATTTAGGTCCTCAAGCTTTATCTTCACTATAAGGATCATTCATGTAACTTCAGAACGCTCATGCAAAAATAAAAATAAAATTATTACAAAAAAAGCACTTTGCGCACACTTTAGTTTTTGTCAACTTCACCAAGGTATCAAATAAGGAAGCCTCCCTTATATTTTGTTTGGATTTTCATTCCTACCTCTAAAAATTGAAGAGGTTGTGTCACCTCATGTATATTTACAATTGTTACTTACTTGCACCAGTAAAACTAAGAATTGTTCAGTGATAAATAAAGTGTAATAAATTGACACTGCTACTTTTATTTTTCCCAGCTGTGTATACATACGATTACCAGGAATTCAGGCAAGAATCTATCACATAAAACGTTTTGCAAGGCAAAATCTTTTATTCAAACTTCCACATCAGACAAAAATAACACAAAATTTCACGATAGCAGATTCAAGTATATCAGTCATAGATAATCTGCTAAAGCACCAAGAATGAAAGATAGATACTTTCCAGACATTTGAATTAAAACATAGAGGCCTTTGGAAAGGAAGCTGACAATTTCTGCACGGAAATCAATCACATATTATAAAGCTTCTCAGTTCATCAAAGAATATAACCGCCAGTTGCATGTTCCTGATTAATTGTTGCACATGCTCAAACAATAGTGTTGAATGAACAACTGCACTCAAAAGGAAAAATAAATACTGCACAAAGTAATTTTAAATTAGTTAAGTAGTCTGAAGATGGACTATCACATTCAAATCTGACTGAGAATGAGGTATTGCACACTCCATGGCATGGCACTGCTCAGCTTACAGACATACCTTATTACAAATGACTCGACTTCATGAGCAATCCCAGATACCCACACACTCACACAAGAAATTCAAGATGGGACATATTGTAAAATCACTAGATTTAAAATACAAGAGACATATCACCCCAATATGAGGATTGAGCAGGTTGTGTATAATAAAATAGGAGAACTGGTCATATTGAAGGAAGTGATCAATTTTCCTTCTAATAACACTTAAACTTGTGCACAGATGCAATAATATGAATTCAAATGGTTGGTTAGATATCTGTTGTCCAGTCCATTAGTGAACACAATTTAGAATAAAATCCCCCGCTGGGCAGTCAAAAACAGGTCTATAATTAACAAATACAGGGAGCACTGCAGGTCTCACATCAATAAATATGGACTGGTTCTTTTGAATGGATGAGCCTATAGGTGGACTAAAATTTTGTCTTCGAATATAAAATGCAGCATTATTCTACCTGTTTCCAGGCAATAATAAAGAGGACAAATGTACAATACTTTTAAGAGGGAAACATGAACACAAGCATGTACCTATGTTATGTTTAAAACTTTGTTAAATGTATATTTCAAATAGTTTCCTAAAAATGAAGAAGGAATCTTAAAACCTATGGCACGTTATATTAGCCACAGAAAACTGGTTTCTAATGCAACTGTTACAAACACTTCCACATTTTGTACTAAAGTAGCTATAATTCATTATCATCTAGAATGATAAAGATGACAGTAATTTTCAGCCTCTTACATAATCACAGACTTTCTTTTTTTTTTTTTGTTATCAGAATAGGATCTTGCTGTTGAAATGTTCATCATCAAAGTCTTCAAATTTTCTATGAGATGAATAGGCACTTGGATACCAAAGAGGCATATAACAGAAAAGGTACATATCAGAATACACCATAAAATAAATACAAATAAATGGGGCGAATAAAAGTCAAAAATTTACAATCCATTCGTGGATTGTAAATATTTAAATGGATGGTATAAACTATAACTACTTTACTCATTCCCACATGCCATATTAGTTAAATCATACATAAGATGCAATTTTATAAATATTCTTACGTTAAATGCTACCTACTCCAAAACTGACTGTGATCCACATGCAGAAGCCAATGACAACATGAGAGAGAGGTCAACTATCTTACAAATACATACTTTTAAGTTCCACATCAGTTGATCAAATTATTTTCATATTCCTTCATGCACTAATTGAGAGCACATACAATGATTTAATCTTAACTAATTAATATACAGTACAGTGCTGTCTCTGCTCTCGTCTTCTAAACACATCACCCAAGACTTGCACAGTATCATCAAGAAGTGAATCTAAAATGGCCATGGCTACATTATTCTTCACAACAGCTTCATCCTGTTCATAATTCGTCCACTGACGTTCTTCCTCCTGAGATTCTCGGACAAGTAATTCATCGACATGATCCCTCTTCTTTCTGCTCCATCTGATGGTGAGGTTCTCTTTGCTTGCCTTTGGTACAAATCCAAAAAGAACTAATACTTGTTTGGACACAACTTCATGCAACATTTCCTTGGTCTTGGGAACAACTGTGAGAGCCCTTCGGCGGCGAACCACGTTATCAGGGCGCAGCCATGGAGGGCTGGGGTCGTCAGCATCACAGCTATAAGCATTTACGACTAGTTCTTTGGCCAGATCAAACAAAAACATTCTGTAAACCTTGGCATTATTCCTGTGAACAGTCAGCTCCTGAAATGAAACAAAATAAATTTAAAAACAATTGACATGGATGGAATCATTTTGATGTGATGGTTTTAGGAAATGAGAAAAGTATACCTCTTCTGGAAGATGGGATGGACTAGGGAGTCCAAATTCAACTTCTTCAAATGAGGAGGGAGCTTCAAGACTCAAAATGTCCAATCCCTGCGAGCGAGCATCATACAACAAATCCACAGCAGTGGAGATGGCCTTAAGTATGATTGGTCGATCAGTGCACACCGCACACAGTTCTTCCACATGAGCAAGAGAGGTAGATGAAGAGAGAACGCGAGGTGCTTGCCCAGGTGGAGTGTATGGTGGAGGAGGTTTGTTTGGAATTTCACGAACATAATAATAGGGAATCTGTTCCTGCACTTGAGCTTGCTGCTGTTGGAGCTGTTCAATCTGTCACAGACAATAACAAAAACGATCAGAGCAAAGCCACCAAATGTTCATGGTAATGTTGACTAGAATGGTGAACTACCTCTTGTTCAATTTGAAGCTGTTGCCTCCGCAGTTCTTCTGCTTCCCTTCTTGAGCGAGTCAAACCAAAGTCTTCATCAAACCATTCTTGAGAGCAGCCCTCACTATCTAAAGCATTTTCTCCCATTAAGCCCATGGGTGCATCACTAGCCTGAAGAAAAATGGTAAATGTGATAAAATACCATAGAAGTGAAAAATAAGGCCTCAGCACAAATATTACTTCCAGTTTTTTTAAAAGTAAATTTTACCTCGCCAACATTGCTTTTCATCGCACTTGTTTCAGCCATCTTATTGTATGTCGTATCTGCATCTTCATTTGTAGAACTGTCAGGTAATTGTTGCACTGGTGAGCTTGCTGTAAACAGAAAGTAAAGCAATGTTAACTTGTTTATTGGTTAAATACTTGATCCTTCATTACACAAAATAAGACAGGGATTGACATACATGGACTAGGTGAAACACATGGGGAATCATCAGGTGACAAAACACCATATGTGGTTGTCATCATTTCCTTGATATGGCCCTCTGTGCGCAGCTTAGTTGGGGTCTGAGTCTCGGCTAGGATTTCATTAACTCTTTTTCTTACATCTTTCGACTGATTTGAAGTTGAGTAGAGCCTTTTCTTGTAAATACTCATGATGTCAACAGTGGCTTCATTTAGAGAGGTGTTTAAAACTTCATTCCACATTGCATCCTGGGTGGGAGTGTGGGTGAGTGCAGCTGAACGCAAACATTCATTAAGAAGACTCTTCATTATATCATTGGTGACAGAATCCACAAGAGTCTGACGGTTATTATCTGTATCCACAGATCGATGAGTAGTATCACTTGTAACAGAAATCATATCATGGCACTCTTTTTCCTTCTCTTTCATAAAAACTCTTATCACATTCGACTCAGATTCATTGTCTCCAGCAATGCCTTGGTCTTCTTCAATAATTTCACTGACGTCATCGGTTTCTTCACTCGAAATACTCTTCATTTGGTCCACAGATAGAGTGGCATCACAATTGTTGTCTACAGCTTCTTCTAAAACCTGTTCTGAGGCAACATCTGTTCTTGACACACTTAGTCCTTTGGAATCTTTCAAAGTTACTTCAACTCCATGGGCCACCGTTTCATTCTCTATCATAGAGTCCAGGACTTTATTTCCCGGATGTTCTTGAAGAGGGGACTGTTTTTCAGATTTCTCTTTAAGAACAGGGCATAGGTCTTCAGCTACATGGCTGTCGTCAACATCTCCTTCCATTTTGAGTCCTGACTCACTTACGTCACTTATGGCCTCCATCGTACCTTCTTCTTTATTTGATAAGGAATCGTCTTCCATTTGTGGCTCTTCTTTAACTTCCCTATTTGCAACCAAGCTAGGGGCATCTTGTGAAACCAAACTGCTGTTTTCTGATGCTTCACTGGCAGATTCACTTGCAACATCACTAGGTACTTCACTGGGCACTTCACTAGGAACTTCGCTGGGCACTTCACTGGGCACTTCACTGGGCACTTCACTAGGGGCCTCACTTGCAGCTTCACTGACCACCGTGCTGATTCCCTCACTGACTTCTTTGAACTCTGTTTCATTAAAATCTCTTCTAAAACTAACACTTGCTGTTTCAGGACTTGTTGGCAACGGTAATGAGCGATCTGCTCCTGGAGTAGAGGGTGGATCAGCATCCTGACGCCTTGATGCCACTTTGCCTGGGGCCACTCTAGGTTGTTTTATTTGTGGCCGTACAATCGGCACACTTGACTGCTTCAACTCTGCCTCCAGATTGTGTCGCAACTGGGAAATGTAGGACTCGTAAGCCTGAAAAAACCGTTTTTAACAGTTAGTTGAATGAAAATGAGGTACAAGAACTTCAGCATGAAAGAAAATAATCCAGGTAATGGACCCAAATCCTTGAGGAAGTCCTTTCAAAGTTACCTAGGATCAGGGAGATCAAACATAGCCTCTCTCAGCCACAAGAGAATCATGGTGCATTCATAACCATCAAGAAAGGAGAGAAAATTGAAACCTCCCAGATACTAATAAATAACCACACCAACTTTTAAGTGAACAAATAACAGGTAGACACAAAGAATCTGCTAGTATATCATGACAATGTGATTCTGCTTGTCATATTCCACAAAGTTTGAAACATTTCAAAAGGAAATCTGATATTGAGGAGAAACTCATTGTATGAAGAGTTGTGAAAAATCTTGCAAAGAGAGTTTTATCTGAAGGATTTGCAAGAAATTTTAACATGCTCTGCTTGAGAGTGCAGAGGCCCACAGTCAAGACCTGACAGCAGGAAGGAAGGAAATCTATTTTTACCCTGTTTATTGTCACTCTCAGAGCATGCTCAGAGGCTGTCAAAGACTTGGCACCAGCAACTGGAACTGTGCCAGCTGGTACCAGTACAGGCTCAGTTCATCAACCTAGCCCCACATAAACAAACAGCACTACAGGTATCCACTGTAACTAGTTCAAATAAAGGCAACACAGCCACATTTTTTTTTCTCTCTTCTAAAATTTTAGTGACTTTGACACAAACCTGCAATTGCTTATGGAGAGATTGCTCTTTGGCAATCAAGCGTTCATTTCGTGTCCTTTTTGCTTCTCTCCTGAGCCTCTCTGCTTCTGCTTTGCATTGATGCAGCTGTTCTGAGAGGGCAGATATTCTTCCCTCAATGTCACTTTGCTCAGAACCAGTTTCTGTCAATGACAAAAAAGGTTAGAATTCACATGAAACTAAAACAAAAAAGGAGAGACATCAAATTACGACTGAACAAACCTGTTTGAGACAAAACCATGGAGTCATCTGACCCACTAGAATATCTTCTGCGTTGCACTCTTTGAAGACGAGGAGAAAGAGGCACTTTTATGGTAACACCAGGATATTTATTAGAGCGCTCAGACATCCTAGGGAAACGGGCTTCACTGTCTGAGTCAATTTTTAGGGGTGGCTGAACTTGCTCCTTCTGGCTACTAGACTGCGCACCATTTTGCAATGTTGTTTGAGATTCCAAAGTCTTTACATCTGACACCTCTAATTCAAAACTTTCATTGGCATACTGTTCCAAGTTGGTTCCATCTAAAGTTGAGTCACCACTTGGGAAAAAATAAACAGTAATCATTATAGATTCATCAAAATTTGTCAATGGACTTGAACATTTTGAAGGTACCTAAATTATATTATTTACCTTGGTTTACTGTTTGGATCTCCTATTTCTTCTGGAATGCTTGAATCTATCTCTTCCGTGATGCTCGCACTCCCACTTACACTGGTGGCTGTATTAGCATCAGTGTTCCGGCCACTGCGAGAAACTTCAGAAATACTCCTACCATTGCTCCCATTAACATTTGCTGTGGTTCCTGAGGAACCATTCTCCAGGAACTGGAATGGTGATGTGCTCCGATCTACAGGAAAGACACATTCAGCATCATCCAAGACCACACAAGGCATTTTAAGAATGTAAAGCAACAGATAGTTTGAATGTACCTCTGAGCACATGTTTTGTCAAGGTGGATCGGTGCCGAGAATGTGCCTGCCTTTCGACATCCCTGAGTCTTCTTTCTTCATCTTCCAATTTCCTTCTCCACTGAATAATTTGTTCAACAGATTGCTTTCTTTCATGTAGTACTTTTTCCCTCTCTTTCAAATTCCTACAATAGAAACAGAAATTTAATAAGAGGAAAATCAATTGAAGTCCAAAACCTGAATTTGAAATGTTTCAGCAGAACACACCTGCAGCGGCTTTGAAGCTCACTCAATCCCTTTAAAACTCTGTCCTCCAGATGGGAGGATTCACTGTCCCCTGCACCGCCTGCTCCATTGTCCCCTGCACCTCCCACCCCAGTGGCACTGCCGTTGCTGCCAACACCGCCAGTAGCTCTGTGGCTGGAATTGCTCACGGCAGACGATTTAGAACCATCACTGGCAAGAGAAGCCATGGAGACAGAACTGGATTGTGTTACACCTAATCCAACTGGTGCCTCAGTAGGAATGAGGTTCTGTTCAGGGACTGTACTTTTTACTGCACTTTTCCCCATTTTGGAATCGGGAATGGTCTTCACAACAACTTTACTTCTCTGAGGAAAAAGAGAGAACATTGAATTCTTAAGAGACAAAACAGCAGATATTGATATTAAGAAAAAACGCAGGCAAATATTTACCTTGGGTATGTTGCTGCAACCCTTTTCAAATTTATGGAGCATTACTTGAGTGGAAATTTGCATGCGAATCAAATGCATTTGCTGGAGGTACATGAGGCGCCTTTCTTGCCATGCTAATTCTTCAGTTCGACGAACCCTGATGAGTAAAAGCACACATTAGAAATGCGAGAATTGAAGAGGAATAATTAACTTGACGAATCAGGATGAAGTCTCCCTGTACCTTTCCAGTTCTTCCCGCTGCTGTTGAAACCTGAGCATTACTCCTCTTTGTTTCTTTCGAAGAGCTGTCATTTGATCTTTGTGACCATCCTCCCCCTTTTCCCTAAGCTTCTTCTTGTCCAGATCAAGGGCTGCCACTTCCGTCCTTGCCATTTCACCAAGAACTTTAACTCTCAATTTAAATAATGTGTTTCTATGCTGTACTCGTAGTTCTTCTTCATGCATTAGTTGTTCTAACATTTGCAAGTTAAATTGGAACATATCCTCCCCAGTAATCAGTGTTGGGAACAGACGGTGTTCATTGGACTGAAGCGAGTCAATAGCGAGGGCATCATCTCCTAAATCAAGCAAAAAAGAACATGAGATTCAATAAAACTTCATCATAGGAGCAAAGCAAAAATCTAAAATTAAAGGAAATATAATCATACCTGTAAAACTGGAGTCAGCTTTTATGGAGTTGAGAGAAAAATCAACAGATAGGGATCCATCAGCCTTATCTAACTTTTCAACATCCTGTCTCACTTTGGAGGCACTCATTAGCTCATCTAATTCTTCACATGGTTTATCTTCCCTACTAGTGTTAGAAGTGCCATCATTTAGTTTTGGGGAAGTCTCATCAGGCACTGAATCAGACATCGTATAAATATCCTCAGAAACGCTCTTCTCGGCCGAATGCCCTGAATGTTCAACTGCGGAGGCCTTTTCGTTGGTTGCACTCATTGAAGGACCAGATTCTGAAACCTTGTCTTTTACAAACGACTCCAATGTTTCTGAGGCATTAGTAGATGATGCCAATGAATGCCCATCTTTTAATGAAGGAACCAATGGTACGCTCTCATCCAATGATTTCATATCAGCTCCATTGATTGTGTCAACATCAAGCAGCGTAATGTCACTAGGATCTCCAGACCCCCGCAGGTAATTTATAGTTGAAATATCAGGATTAGGTTTCAAAAGACTTCTTTGAATGTCAATACTTTTGTCTTCAGTTGGTGCAGGAGCACTTTGATGTTCTGATAAAGCCTGATGGCGAGCCATGGCAACTGCACGAACCTTTTCAACTTCCATCACTTGACACAGAGATTCATTAAATGAATCAAGAATATTCAGCTCAGCTTGAAACTGGAGGTGCAAAGCAGTTGGATTGAAAACTTGCCCAATTTCAAAAGTACCTTTTGAAGTAGAAGTTTGTTGCAAAGAAGACGATATTTCATCCACTTGACTGGAAGCTATATTGGCACAGCCACGTGTATGAGAAACCCAAGAATCGACATTTCCTGGCTTTCGATCCTGTCGCCCTGTGGCTAAGTTTACATTTGGAGGTACAAGGGTAATTCTTGGAGCACCGTTGGGAGCAGATATTTTAGAATTAAATTCATTCAACCCATTCAAAATTTCAGAATTTTTTTCTTTAAAACCAGAATGGGACTCTTTCTCCTCCAATGCAGGTTTGTTCTCAAAATTGAGTTTTCCTTTGTTCCCAAATGAGGTTGGTCTCACTAATTTCAAAGAAGTCTTAGCAGGAGTATTTGGAGCAGACAAAGGCTTTTCCGCAGGGGTGATGTCATTAACGTGAGTGCTCTTTGGATTCAGAGCTCGCGCGAACTCAGCTTGCATTTCCTCCAGATTGAGGGCATCCAACATGGGAGACTTCAATGACAATGCATTTCTGCTCATCTTCTTTTCTCCTAATTTGGAGGAGTCCTGGTCACCAGTCTCAAGTAAATTTTGAGGGAAGAGTCCAGCCTTCAACCAAACTCCTGAGCCCTGTCCTGATTCGGTGGTTCCTCTTACAGTAATAAAGGGTGGCAAATCGGATGGAACATCCAAGGTAGGGTATTTAGAGGAAGACTGACCATTCCCAGACTCTTGCTTCATTGCACCACCTTCAGGCCCAAGTGCAACAGAAGCGACAGGTTTTAATAATTCATCAACCTTAACAGAGCCACTCATTTTCCGCTTAACAGCTGAAATAAAATTGATTGGATACGGCGTAGAGGCAAAAGGTTCAAGCCAGTCTGAGCAATGATCCTGAGAAGAAAGGGTTAGGATTAGAATGGGCACAAAGGTAAAAGGTATTTTCTGTTGTTTTCATTCTCCTTCAAGTGTGCTTACCTCTGGACTGGTGTGTGATGTTTGCTCATTTCCTGTGGCGGATGGAACTTCTAATGGCACTTTAGGAGCAGGTGTTGAATGAATTAAAGCCCCACTTTTTCTATCCTTAATATTTGTCTCTAAAAGCCAAAGTGTAACAAAAAACAAAAAAAATAAAATTAGTACATGTGTAATGCACAAAAGAAAATTTATTAGAACATACAAGAAAATGTAGCAGTAACTTGCCATATGCACCTGTCTCAGAACTTGTACTCAAATATCGTCTTCTCTCAAAGTTGATATTCTGGGCTTCAGCCAAAGGGAGCGTTGGAAAACTTGTGGCTATCTGCTTCTTTCCAAGGCCATTTGAAATATGTCTCTCTAGGGCTGGCACTGTGGTTTTATTGGCTTCTATTTTCAAAGCTTCAAAGGCCGTATTTGAGCCAGCACTTGAAAACCGCCGATGCCTGGGAGGGTGTGGTCGATTTACCCTAGTTCTATCAGAGGATGCCGAAGAGGCTACTTCATTTCGAGACAGTAAGATCTGAAGTGATTCTCTCATTTTACGCAAATTTGATGTAAGATTTTGAAGATAAGGAGAATTAATATTTGGTTCTTCCAGTTCATCACTGTCAGGGACAGGCCGTTTGTATCCATTCACATTAGAAAGCTGATTGGTGCTACTTGCAGGGCGCTTAGTTGCACATGAGTCAGTCACATCAGATGAAACACCTTCAATTCTTTTGCTTGTTAAAGGTTGTGACTGTGATGGAGCAGAATCAGCTTTAACTGATTCGAGTCTTGTACTAGAAGGTTTACCAGATTTAGCACGATTAGATATAATAGTTGTTTTCAATGACTTGGCCATTGCTTCAATTCTTGTCTTCATCTCACATATGTCTTTAATGAGCTGAGCATTTGAATCATCCAAAGAGGGTGGTATATTTGAGATAGAAAACTGTTCAGGCATGTTTTGATGAAAATTCTCCGAAAACCTATTTAAAGATGAATTTTGTATAGGATTATCAGGGGCCTCACCACCCACACCAGTTGATTTGCTATCAATAATGTTAACATCTCTTCCTGGCTCCATTACGTCATCTTCTGTTATATTGAGACTGTCTTGGTTTGGTTTCCTTTTAATGCTGGCCTTAACAAGTTTTAATGAAGTTTTGCTCAGTTCATCAAGCTTTTGTTTTCGGGCCAAGAGGTCAGCTTGTTGGCGCTCTCGTTCTTCCCTCAGTCGGTTCAATCTCTCCTGCTTTTGCTGACGAATGTACTCTCTTGCTTTTTCAGGGTCATAGCTCCTTGACTTGATAGGAGGCTTTAAAGGTCTGTTATCTTCAAAATCCAAACTAAAGGATGTTCTATGGACACTGTTAATACTTGATGTACTGCTTTTCTTGGAATCATACTTACTATTTTTCAAAATATTGGCTGCATCATTTGATGACTCCTTCATAAGTCGTGAGGAAGGAATTTGTCTTTTAGACCACGTTCCTTTGCAAATGGAAGAACCATCATGTTCACCATGGGTGACATGACTTTGATCCACAGGAGAATCATTTTCTTTGCTGTTTTCATTATTGTCAATTTCTTCTGTGATCCTTTGTGATAAAGTTGGAATGTCTAAACCTGCAAGATCTGCCATAATTTTCTTCAAGCCGCTGTGCAATTCTTCCTTCACATGAGACGGTTGGTTCACTCTTCCCAATTCCTTAGGTAACTGCACAAGTTCTTCAGTACTTTTTGAATCAGAGTTTTCTGTCACAATATGGTTTTGACTAGACTGGGATTTGGGTTTTAATTTCTGCGATTTAAAATTTATGTTATTTGATTTATGAGAGGCCAGACATCTTTTGTCCCTACTTTTGTCTGTTTTTTTTGATCCATTGGCTATGGTAGCTGAACGGGAAGTTTCAGAGTTTCCACAGACAGAACTGCCCGCCATGCCTTTTCCCTCCTGCTTGTTATTATAGCCCTTCTCATTTCTCTTCCCTTTGGAGAGATGGTTTTCGTCTGCACTATCTACCTTGTTAGTTTCATTGCTACGAAGTTTAGGCGCTGCAATAGAAATGCAAATGAGATCAAAAGTAAAGAGATACATCAGGTCTACAAATGAAAATAGTGGGAAACATGGATGAATACCTCTGGGTAGAATTGGATACGAAGAGGGAGGGTCTGGCAGTTGAGCTAGTTTTACAGTGTGTCCTTGTTGATTGACATACACACGCACAGGATCTGGTTTGGCAGTGTCAGTATTATTTTGAGATGGCTCTCTACAATAAGACAGTGCATTGTACTGCAGGGGAACAGAAGCAACTCGTTCCAACTGAGTGTGCCTTGCTAAATCCAGCTCCAAAGTTCCATCTTCCTGAATCGGTATGGGGTGAGGTGAAGCAGGCGCGGCACTGTGACTCCAGCCAACATGAGTCGGATCTACCTTATGCTGAGCTGAAGAATTAGATTGGAACTGCAACTTTGAGCTCCACATTGCTGAAACAGAGAGTGAAACAATGGTAGAGGTGTCTAGATCGTAAAAACAGATGGCATATGACAGCCATTTTGACGAATTAATATTATGTCTAGGTGAATGAAAGACACAGGCTTGAACTCATCACACAAATATGAACTAATTCCATAGAGGGATGATAAGTAAGGTCTCTTTGTGACAAATTTACGTATGGTTTAAACATGAAACGCAACGTAAGGTTCGTCGTGGCATATGCCATAAAGTTGATGAAAACATAACCTCTGCTCGATGGACCAAATGCGCACCGGCAAAATAAGACAAGAATGAGATAACAAAACGGAACTTTGAGTTGTTCAGCAGACAAGCAAAAGGGCGAAAAAGATCATGATGGGTACCCTAGCATATTTAACGCCAAAGAGAAGAGAAGGAATTCAAAAAATTTGATGCATTCGTTCCGTTGGTACTTATTGACGTTCGTTAGGGAGTCCTTCCAAAAACCAACTCACAGTCAAGCCAGTGGAAGGCTTTAATCAGCAATGTTATTCGCTCAGTGGCCAGGGACCTTGACCTCACTTACCATATTTAAATGCCAGAAAGCAATAATGGCTGTATCGGAACGTTAAGTTCTGTTATTTGTTTTCTTAGTTCGGCCAAAGACGAGAGTCAAACGGTTTGTTTTGAAAAGCACAACTAGCCTTCGGGCAGAGATTCATGCGTCATCGGCATGCACGATTTTGTTCTGAACGAAATTTGATGCAAAACATCGTCATACAAAAAAGATTATTTAAAAAATCAAGAACTGGATTTTGAAACTGATCAATCATTCAACTTCATTTTCCGCTTGTCGCCCGCCGGCCAGCCCGCCTATAGGCCCGCCTACACCAAGTGCGGTAGAGCACACGGGAGACATGGGATTGGCTCGCCGCTTCTAGCAGACAGGTCACCGTCCGCTACAAGTTTTGGACTTGTACCAATCTCACTGCAACTCACATTCATGAAAATTAGCTCATTGGGAAGGCAGCAGCGTTGTCTACAATCGGCTCGCTTAAATTGCGGGTCTATCTTGCATGACAAAAAAGTACAACGTGAATTACCTGGATATGATGGGACGAAAAGCAGTTCCCCAGCCCCGGCGGTGATGAGAAACTGCGACATTACCTCGTGCGGAGAGGGTCCGGAAAAGGAAAGAAACGAAACGGAACGGAATGAAGCTGCAGGAAATCGGGGAGTGAAGCGAACGTTTTATATATCCTATTTAAGGCAGAACTACCTTATCTGTATACGGTTCCGATTCCCCACGGCACTTGGAGCTTCGGCCGTTACGTTCCACTTCCGGACTCATCTCAGCCCGGGCGCAGCCGGCAGCCGCTCGCGCCGTGCAGCTCGCTGGCTGGTCAGTCGTCTTAGTATCGTTGCTTCGGCCGGTCTAGTCTACGCTCTCTGTCTCACGTGCCTCTGCGCTCTCTCGTTCTCACGTATATCGTGTTGCCTCTGTGCTCTCTCACGTATATCGTGTTGAGTTACCTTTTGTTCTATTCGCGTGTTGATATTAAGTTAAATCACACGTTATCTCCAGTTCTCCAGTTATCTCGTGTGTAGTTAAATCACACGTTATCTCCAGTTCTCCAGTTATCTCGTGTGTAGTTAAATCACACGTTATCTCCAGTTCTCCAGTTATCTCGTGTGTAGTTAAATCACACGTTATCTCCAGTTCTCCAGTTATCTCGTGTGTTCATCTCCTTACATCACACGTTATATCAAGCTAGTGTTCGTGTTTACGCTATCATGTTGAAGATGAATCCTCGCCGTGCGGACGGCCAACCGCTGGTTTCTGAAATACAAAACTTTCTTCCACGCCGAGGTATGTAGCTGTTTCAGCAGTTCTGTTTGTTTTCCCGTTTGCCCGCCCCCTTTGCATGTCGTCAGCAACTGTAGGATTGTCAGTGTGCCCCATTCTTGACCGTTCGTTGATGTGTCCATCGGCCTTGCCGCTAGGCCCACCCGCGCGCCCCCAAGGCATGTTGTTGCTGCTTGTTGTCCATTTGACGGCGTCGCGTCGGCGCCTCGGCCGTCTGTCGCGCGCGTCCCTGTGCTGTCTGCATCTCGTCGCTGACTCGAGGTCCCGTGTGCTCCTGTGTGGCCATGTTGTGGTCCGTTTGGCTCACGGCGAGCCACCGTCCCGTGCGACTGTGCATCGCAGACTCTGTTCGGCTTGTTTTGGTGTGCGATAGTCTGGCCGAAGGCGATTCGAAGTCTGGGTCCGGCTGACCCAACTTCGGCCCATTTTGACCAGCAAGGAGACGGTCGAGGCGTCGATGCCGTTTGCCTTGTCCGCCCTCGTCCTCTGAGACAGCCAGCCCGGCCGGCGCTGCGCTGGCCGGCTCGCGTCTTGTTCGCATCTTTGTCGGCGTGGCCCTTCGCTAGCCGTCGCAGACCTCGGTCCCTAGGGTCGTGTTGCCCACCATCGGCAAGTTAGCGCGTCTTCGGCCGTGGCGCCGGAGCGCTCACTCGGGCGGCCGTGCGGGGCTGCGGCGGCTTGCTGCTCGAGCGTGAGTCAGGTTTGTTTTGACTCGCCGCCGTGGCCCGGCCATGGCCCGGCCATGGCGTGGCTACGCTAAGCCGCATGGCGCGGCCCGGCCCAGCGAACCCACACCCCCGACGTGTCGTCCTAACTTGACTGATGCATTTCTGTACGTATTTGATGGCGGGCGGCATGCGTCCAGCCACCTGGCCGGCCGGGCAGGCTTGGCTAATTCTTCCGAGCCGAAATCTAGGCGGGTCTCGTACCGTCGGCCCCACACCGCTTACCGTACGGATTGTTTGTTTACCGAGTTCGCCCAGTGAAATGTGACAAAGGTCCGCCTTACTAAACGGCCGGCGATTGTTACGAAAGTCCCTGTGTGCCCGCGGCCCGACGGGTCATGGTGCTTGTGTTCGAAGCCCGGCAGCGGGCGGCGCGATAACCCAGGAGGAAACAGTGGAATGAGGTGGGGTAGGTAGCGCCGCCTCGGACGAGCGTCGCCTTCGCCACCAAAATGCGGTCGCTGCCTCGATGTGCGCTCTGATTGGCTCCTCGACGCCTCTCAGTGCCTCGGCTTGCCTCTGCGGCCGACTCTCGGCCGGCTCGCTAGCAGACGGACTTTGCTGTGCGAGACGCGCTGTGATCGCCCCTTAGGTCGCCTGGGCATTTTTACCTAGTGGGTCCCTCCGGGCAGAGTTCTGCAATGGGTGGGTTTTCTCTACCCACGGCCGATTTGCGCTCTCCGACCATGGGTCCGGACCCGGCCCGCTCGCATGGTGCACGGGTCGGGTCCGGACCCGGCCCAGCTCGAGGACCGGGTAGACTCTCTACCCGGTCCCCCGCATAGGCTCGACGTCTGCTGTGGAGCTGTGTCCGCAGCGTGCGTGGCTCGGCTGGCTCGCTGCGCGCCAAGACAGCGCGCCGCTCGGCGGCAGCTATCCCTGTCCCTCCCATAAGCCACCTTGAGAGCGAGAGAGACGCACGATGTGTTCGCTTCGTCCGAACAAGCCGAAGCAAGCTCCCACTGCACCGTCGCTTGCCGGACCGCCACCGGCACAGCCGGCCGGTGACGGGGGCCGTCCCGGAACAGTTTGACGAGATTCGGCTACTGGGCCGGCCAGGTCGCTGCCGCTTCGCCAAGACCCACGCACAGTCGCTCTCTCTCACACAGCTCAGGCGGCGGGTGGAGCCTACCCACCCATTGCAGAACTCTGCCTCCGGGTATCGGCATGGCGACCAATCTGAGCCGGGGGAGGGGGGGGGGGCAGGTAAACGTAGCTAGCTAGCCGGGCGCTGCTTGACGGCGTAATGCCGGGCCCTGCTTGTGTTAGTGTGGCGTTAGGCTGCCGTAGCGCTGTGACAGTACACGCGTCACGCCGTGAAGTTTGGTTTTGATTTTGTTGGCCGCGTGAGGCTGCAGCGATCGCGGGTCGGTCTGTCGCACGGGGCACCCCAGCTCGGTCGGACCAGAACTCTTAGTTTTGCTCGCGGGGCTGCTCTGGAGCCGGCGGATTCTGCTTTCTCTCCGCACTCAAGGAGCTGAAGCAGCTCTCGGAATGCAGGAGGACGACCATGTCGCGTACCACGGCGCCGCAGCGTGTCTGCGTGTGCCCTATGTCCCGCTCTTCATCCGCTGTCCAGCGCGCCCGCCGACGCACAGTGGGCCGGAAGACCGGCGCTGGCGGCTAGAGGTCTGGACGCGTTTCGAGCTCGAGTCGCTAAATGGGACTCTAACCGAACGTGTGACCCCACGAATAGATTTCTCGTTCAGAGAGCAATCCATTGGTGGGGTCACACGTTCGGTTCTAGTCCCATTTAGCGACTCTCGAGCTCAACTCGTTCGGGATTTTTGCCACCTCCACCGGTCTTCTGGCCCACTGTGTGCCGGTGTCCTCGCCACGCGTGACGGGCGTGGCGGGAGGGTCTGACCGACGCGTTGGTCGGCAGCGCGCCGGCTGGGCGAGGGGTGAGGTGCCGGCCACGAGCGTCAACGAGCGAGATGTGGCCTGCGGGGCTGTCGGCGCGGCAGCGAAGTATCTCTTGCTCGCTGGCGTCCATCGGACCCTTGAGGGTCCGCCTTCGGGGCCGGGCCGAGTATCACTGCCGAATTTCGCGGACCGTCTGCCGACACCCGCCCGCCGCAGCCTCTACCCAGGACCCCACTCCACACCTTGCGTTTTGTTCCATGTCCGCACCGTTCACGACGTTCGTAGCATTTCAGCGAGCTTCGCGGTTCACGGGCGTCCATTGATTTTGTTGGCCAGTCTTGTTCGGTCGTAATTACGCTGGTCCCACTCCTTGTTCAAGTTTTCCTCATGTGCGCCATATGCCACGTTACGCTGAACGCGTCCCGCAGCGCTACGCTGCCCCATTATCCGCCCCCCCCCCTTACCTGCGCATCGTAATTAATAAACGGCTGCGTCTGAGGTTGTCGTGTTGTTGGAAATGAATCTGAGCAAGCCGCTCGCGGTGCTGTGAGTCTGACTTTGAGTGACTTTGCTTCTGGCCCTCCCCCTCCTTCCCCCGCACCCCTTGCTCGCTGATTCTGCTTCCGCCACTTTGCCTGTCGCACTCCGCCCGTGCCTGAAAGCAGTGCTGAGTCTGTTGCATAGCGACGTCTCGACGCCGTACCTGGCGGTGTCCAGCGCGCCCAGTGTCCTGTTGGATTGCGCCTGGTCGGCCGCTGCTCTGGTAGGCTAGCTGTCTCGCACTCACGGCGTTCGGCGCGAGAGAGACGGACGGGCAGTGCGTGGCCGTCCGTCGGGTCGCGTCTGTCCCTCTCAGTCCGCCTGGAGCGCGGGGTCGCCGGGGTTCGCCGGGGTCCGCCGGGGCACCCCAGCTCGGTCGGACCAGAACTCTTGGTTTTGCTCGCGGGGCTGCTCTGGAGCCGGCGGATTCTGCTTTCTCTCCGCACTCAAGGAGCTGAAGCAGCTCTCGGAATGCAGGAGGACGACCATGTCGCGTACCACGGCGCCGCAGCGTGTCTGCGTGTGCCCTATGTCCCGCTCTTCATCCGCTGTCCAGCGCGCCCGCCGACGCACAGTGGGCCGGAAGACCGGCGCTGGCGGCTAGAGGTCTGGACGCGTTTCGAGCTCGAGTCGCTAAATGGGACTCTAACCGAACGTGTGACCCCACGAATAGATTCCTCGTTCAGAGAGCAATCCATTGGTGGGGTCACACGTTCGGTTCTAGTCCCATTTAGCGACTCTCGAGCTCAACTCGTTCGGGATTTTTGCCACCTCCACCGGTGGTCTTTTAGCGCTCTGTGCTCTGGCCTTTTCTTGGGCCGTGTATGGAGGTGGAGGACTTCGCCTGCACCTCCCTGCTCTTGCAATGTGCGACCGTCTTGCTGGCGAGGCGGGCCGCACTCTCAAAACCTTGCGAAGAATGTGTTCGCATTACAAACTATTTAGTTTGCAGCTTGCAAAGAATTTGGCTTGATTGTATTACGAACTGGTTGTTCGTAATTTTGCGAACAATGTGTTTGCAATTTGCAAACAACCTGTTTGTTTTGCAAAGCACTTGTTCGCAATTTGCGATTTAGTGATTTGCAATACGGATGCGTTCTTTGCATTACAAACAAGTCAGATTCTTTGCAAGCTTACAAACACAACGGTTCGCAAGGTTTTGAGAGTGCGGGCGGGCCAGCTTGCATTTTGGAGCAGCCCCGTGCTCCGAGGGAGCGTCGAGAGCGCGCGGCCCTCTCTGCTGCGGACGGACGGATGGACGGACGAACTCGGCTGGGATTGGAGCGGCTTTAGGCCGCCTGAGCCGCGTCGGGGGCGCGCTCCGCAGGGGAGCTTTGGCGCGAGCACGTGCGTCTCGCTTGCTGTCGCTGCGACCTGTCGAGGCTAGTTACTAATAGACTAATTTCATCGCCTTTCTTCTCTCGCACGGGGCGGCCCATGAGACAGTGTGCCTCAGTGTGTGGGGGGGCATAGCCGGGCTAGCCGCGCCGGAGGAAGCCAGGGCGCTTAGTGGATCATATAACCGGCGCAGGCTGCTTGAACTTCAGTCGTGTTTTGAGCTCTAGATTCGGTAAATATGACTCCAACCGAACGTGTGAGCCTGCCCAATGGATTTCTGGTGGGGTCATGCATTGGGTTGGAGTTCCCTTTAACGACTCTAGAGCTCAAAACCCGTCCAGGACTTTGACCGCCGTCATCGTTCTTTGGCCCTCTGTGCAGCGGCCGGGATGTTTGTCAGCCGGTTGCTTTTGACCGTGGGTTTCCTCCAGAAGGGCTTGGCCGGCAGTCCACTGTGTAGGGCAGGGGTGGAACCTTGAAACCACTGCAGACTGATTCATTTGCATCGTCTCAACCGTCAGAATTGCGTATCGTATCTGACGTAGCCTTCCAGGTATCATCTTGGTTTGATGGTGTTTGTAACGTTTTCCTTTCTGTTTGCAGGGCGTTCAGCCATGCACATAATGCAAGATCTTGCTGTCCAACGCCAGCAGCGCATCATCCAACTCCCTGGCACGGCGGTGCTGGACATTAATGCCTCGCACCAAGGTAAGCAGTGTCTTGATGCCGCGCGCTACGTGTGGGGTGTCCCTCGCTTACCGAAACTTATTGTTGCAGGCCTATATCAGCTCGTTGGTGCTGCTGCAGTGAACGCTGACGGTACTATGGGGGAATGGCGGGACACCGCAACGCCTGTCGGCTTCGCCCCTGTACGCGGGAAGATGCGGTGCATCTTTTGTTTCACACTGTTGAATTCATTCGCTCACTTTTCACTGCACGTGCGGCGGTCGTGCCAGGAAATGGACCTCAACAAGTAAGTCACCTGTCTAGCCGTGCTGTCCCTTTCCCCTGTTATTTTGTTGCTTTGCACTAAGATTGACCTGTCTGTTTCAGCGCGGCGAAAGTAGCCCAATTCAATTATATTTGTGCCTGGGTGAAGTTAATGTTTGGCAGCAACCTCACGACCTTGCCATCACCCGGCGAGGTGGACGAAGGTGTGGCCGTGAGGGGACTTCTCGACCGACTGAGCAAGGGCGATCTACGCGAAAGGATCGCCGACGAGGGGCCTGCCGACGAAATGTGAGTCTTGAGTGTGCCTGGATGTGCCTCCTGAGTGAGTAGCGTCTCAATTGTCCGTTCTGCTTGCAGTGCCGAGATGGAGGAGTCCATTGACGGGGACACCGAAGCAATTTTGATGTCCATTCGCCGCGGGGCGATTGGGGCGCGGAACGGCGACGGAGGGTGAGTATATCCGGTGAAGAATGAGTGACTGGCCCGTTGTGCGGCCGATCGGCCCCGAGTTAGCGCGTTTTAACCTGCCCTTTCCTTTCCAGCGTGGTGGCTTTCGAAATGGCGGAAATGTGCAGATATGCGGCAAGGCTGTCCACACAGATCAAGGGCCTCTGCACGGCGGTGCAAGGGTAAGCTGACCCAATCCTTTGCTAACTAATGTGAAGTTTTTTCTGAACTGGGTGAGCTGATTGCGTTTCTTCCACAGCATTCTAGGCGTGGGAGGTCCCAGAGGCCCAAACGCCGGCGCGAGGGCCGGCTGCAGCAGCAGCAGCAACACCACCGCTAGGGCAGGCTGCAGCAGCAACACCACCACCACCGCGAGGGCAGGCTGCAGCAGCAGCAACAACACCACCACCACTACCGCGAGGGCAGGCTGCAGCAGCAGCAACAACACCACCACCACTACCGCGAGGGCAGGCTGCAGCAGCAGCAACAACACCACCACCACCACCGCGAGGGCAGGCTGCAGCAGCAGCAACACCACCACCACCGCGAGGGCAGCTGTTCCGAGAAGCGTGTTGCGGCGGCTAGCAATGTAAGTACTGCAGTGACTTCTTGGTGTGACAGTCCGGCCTTTACTAACCGCTCTATTTCTGTCTTTTAGTCACAGAAACGACCTGTCCAACATCGCCGTTTACGACGACAGCAGTGACAGCTCTGACGACGCTATGATCCTTGAGCTAAACGAAAAGGCATTGGACTTGACGGACCCATGGCTAGAGTAAGTTTGTCGTAAGGAGCTGTCACTGGCAAAATTCTAATAAGACCGTGGTATTTACATAGCTTCTTTGTTTGTGATTAGCGCGCCTTCAAGTCAGGGCACCAAGCGCCGAAGCAGCCCCGAGGGGTCTAGTCCGGCCAAGAGGCAACGCTTACCGACCGTACCCACCACGGACGACGGCAATGTTACAGTCTATGAAGCCGTCGACATGGATATGACCTACCCATGGCTGGAGTAAGTTTGTCGTAAGGAGCTGTCACTGGCAAAACTCAAATTGGACCGTGGTATTTACATGGCTTCTTTGTTTGTGATTAGCGCGCCCGCCGTGGCCACCAACGCCGCCCCCGCTGCCCCCGCCGCTGCCCCCGCCGCTGCGCCCACCAACGCTGCCCCCGCCGCTCCCGCCGCTGCTCCCGCCGCTCCCGCCGCGCCCATCAACGCCGCTCCCGCCGCGCCCATCAACGCCGCCCCCGCCGCTCCCGCCGCGCCCATCAACGCCGCCCCCGCTGCGCCCACCGCCGCACCGCTCCGGCGGTCGGCGCGCCAGCGGAAGCCGCCGTTGCGGCTCGGGCTTGATTAAGAGGTGTGGTTCTCCTTTAATCTTTTTTACCTTCTAGTTTCTTACCATCTTTTTCATTGACTCTAGATACATTGAAATATACTCGTAAGTTCTTTAATGACTTGGTAGTCCGGCCTTTGCTCTCTTTTTCTATGTCTTTCTTTTAGCTTTGGCAAGCGTATTTTTCGTATCATAAATTACACAATTAATATTCCAAAAAGGAATTAATATTTGTCTCCCTTTTGTTTAGGCCTCGCCCGCAGAGCCGCACCGCCCGCCCTCAAAGCCGCACCGCCTGCAAACTCGCCTCGCCACCAGAGCCGACACGCCACCAGAGCCGACTCGCCGCCAGAGCCGACTCGCTAGTAACCGGGAAAAGGTGCGTGATTTTCTTATGATAATTTTCACAATTTATATTCCAAAGAGGAATTAATATTTGTCTCCCTTTTGTTTAGGCCTCGCCCGCAGAGCCGCACCGCCCACCCTCAAAGCCGCACCGCCCACCCTCAAAGCTGCACCGCCCACCCTCAAAGCTGCACCGCCCACCCTCAAAGCCGCACCGCCCACCCTCAAAGCCGCACCGCCACCTAAGCCGACTCGCCACCAGAGCCGACTCGCTAGGAACCGGGAAAAGGTGCGTGATTTTCTTATGGTAAACTTCACAATTTATATTCCAAAGAGGAACTAATATTTGTCTCTATTTTGCATAGGATGAAGCCCTTACATCCCTCAACATAGAACAGGGAAGTGTTGATTTAAACCTTCAGAGGAACTTCTCCGTGTTTGTCTGCCCAATTCTGCCTAGCTTGATACGGTAGAAGAACCCTCAAGTTCAAGATATTCTTCTAACAGGTGCTTAAATAATATTCATACCATGCACATTGGTCCTTATAATGTGTCCTCTCTTGGACCAATGTTTTTATGGGTTTTCTCTTTTCATTTTGTTTTTAAATTTATTTTGCAGGGTTGTCTTGAGACTTAGTTGTTCCTATGACGCAGAACAAACTATACCAACTGAAGTTCAGCAAACAGCTGAAGCAGAAGGCGAAGTGTAACGAGAAGTTAAGAGGGTTCTCAGAGGTTTCCCAAACATCTGGCAGACACTCAGATTGTGACGTGTACATGTAAGTATGCTGTGCCCTATGTTTACCTTCTAGTTTTGTTCTCCATGGTTTGATAATTATTCTTCATTATATGCCTAGGTGCACGTATCCATCCTATCTGTGCCAATCACAAGAGAACATGGAGGGCTTCAGAAATCTGGTGTATTGAAGCAACGTGGTCATGTCCTGGGCCTGGGTGCTTCTGATAAGAAGCTATTCATGATCATACTCAATCAGCCTGTGCCAGATGCAGTCATCCTAGTTGCTGGATGCTAAGAGCAAAATTCTAAGAAGAAACTTGTCATTGCTCACTTCAATGCTGCAAGAGGAGTTGTAGGATAAGACGGGGTGAAATCTGTGTGTGGCTTATGGTGGGGTCGCACTTTGAGAATCAAGTGTTGAAGCTTTTAACAGAACTAAGCTCAACTTGTCTGTCTATTGATAAAGTTCTTGTGATGCATGAAGATCAAAAACTGGTCTAGAAAGCGCGAAGCGTAAACTTAACTTGTTGCTGTAGTACGTTTGCGTGGTTGGTCAGTTGTCACCCGCAAACCGAACGATGCCTCAAGTTAAATATTTTGGTGATACTCACTCAGGTAGTTGGTTTTTCTTGATTCTTTACTTTGTTTGTTCTATAGTTGCCTGTATGTAATATCTCTCTTGTCTTTCAGATGCCCAAATTGATATGTTGAGTTTCCCAATGAAGGTGATGCACGTCTGCGTAGTCTGCGTAGCATGATATGGTAGAAGAACCCTCGAGTCCAAGATATTGCTTATACAGGTGCTTAAATAATATTCATATTATGCACATTGGTTCTTAAAATGTTTGCTCCCTTGGACCAAAGTTTCTGTGGGTTTCCTTTTTTCATATTGTTTTTAAATTTATGTTGCAGGGTTGGAGGGGAAGACAGAGTGAATCTGTGTGGCTTATGGTGGGGTCGCACTTTGAGAATCAAGTGTTGAAGCTTTTAACAGAACTAAGCTCAACTTCTCTGTCTATTGATAAAGTTCTTGTGATGCATGAAGATCAAGAACAAGTCTAGGAAGCGTGAAGCGTAAACTTAACTTGTTGCTGTAGTACGTTTGCGTGGTTGGTCAGTTGTCACCTGCAAACCGAACGATGCCTCAAGTTAAATATTTTGGTGATACTCACTCAGGTAGTTGGTTTTTCTTGATTCTTTACTTTGTTTGTTCTATAGTTGCCTGTATGTAATATCTCTCTTGTCTTTCAGATGCCCAAATTGATATGTTGAGTTTCCCAATGAAGGTGTTGCATGTCTGAACGCTCTGAAAGCTAAGGTTTTCATCAAGGGTTCAGCAAATTTTGAAGAGCTCTGTATTTATTTTGCATAGAAGACTGTCCTTTTCCGATTCTGTCCCAGTTGACATTGCCATTTTCCGGAGGTGCCATATCAACAAGGTAAGCTTCCAACATAGTGTGTATTTTGATCCTCTAAACCAATCGTAATTTCTTCTGGAATGTCATGTTGTTTCTTTTTCACAGGGACCGAACTCAGGAACTTCCTCCTTATCGGAACTTTGGAAGAAGTTTCTCCAGGACTTCCTTGAAAGGAAGTTGTGACCTTGACCTCTTCTCAGCTCTGAGGATGGGTTGGCATACAGCATACAAGCTTTTAGCTGAATTAAGCTCAACAAGTACTCTGTAATTATTCAATTGTTGAGATGCTTAAGAAGAGAGGACTTGACTGCTAGCAAGCGTGAAAAGGTGCGTGTTGTTCTTATGTGAAATTTGACAATTTACATCCCAAAGAGGCACTAATATTTGTTTCTATTTTGCATAGGATGTAGCCCTCACATGACGGAATATGGAACATTGAGGTGTTGATCAGAACTTTCGTGAGAACCTCGTTCTGAGCTTTGAGGATGGGTTGGCAAAGCCTCTGTCAATTGCGGAAGTTCTTGAAGCTGAAAAAGGATGAGGACTTGGCTGTCAGCAAGCGTGTGTGGCACTCAGAAGAACATCCTCCTGGTCTGTCTGTCTGTCCAAGTCTGCGTAGCATGATATGGTAGAAGAACCCTCGAGTCCAAGATATTGCTCATACAGGTGCTTAAATAATATTCATATTATGCACATTGGTTCTTAAAATGTTTGCTCCCTTGGACCAAAGTTTCTATGGGTTTCCTTTTTTCATATTGTTTTTAAATTTATGTTGCAGGGTTGGAGGGGAAGACAGAGTGAATCTGTGTGGCTTATGGTGGGGTCGCTCTTTGAGAAATCAAGCGTTGAAGCTTTCAACAGATGTTGATTTTGAGTTTCCCAATGAAGGTGATTATGCACGTCTGCACACTCTGAAAGCCAAGGTTTTCATCAAGGTGTTCAGCAAGTTTTAGAGAACTCTTGACATATTTTGCATAGCAGACTATCCTTTTTCTATCCTGTCCGAGTTGATGTTGATGGCACCTCCTGGGAATGACGGCAAGGTGAGCTTTTCAGTTTAGTGTGTATTTTGATCTTCTAAACCAATCTGAATTTCTTCTGTCATGCTCAAATAATATTCATACCATGCACATTGGTCCTTATAATGTGTCCTCTCTTGGACCAATGTTTTTATGGGTTTTCTTTTTTCATTTTGTTTTTAAATTTATTTTGCAGGGTTGCCTTGAGAGTTAACTGTCCCAATGATGCAGAACAAACAGGCCAACTGAAGTCAAGGAAACAGCTGAAGCAGAAGGTGAAAGTGTAACGAGAAGTTCAGAGGGTTTTCAGAGGTTTCCCAACAATCTGGCCTACACTAAGATTGTGACGTATACATGTAAGTATACTGTGCCCTAAGTGTACCTTCTTGGTTTTTTTTTCTCCATGCTTTGTCACTTATACTCCATTATATGCCTAGGTGCACGTATCCATCCTATCTGTGCCAATCACAAGAGAACATTCACTACAGTGAATGGTGGTGCAAACTCCTGGAGGGCTTCAGAAATCTGGTGTATTGAAGCAATGTGGTCATGTCCTGGGCCTGGGTGCTTCTGACAAGAAACTATTCATGATCACTCTCATCAGCCTGTGCCAAATCCGGTCATCCTAGTCCTTGGAAGCCTAAGCCTGGGGGTGCCAAGAGAAGAAACCTAAGAAGAAACTTGTCATTGCTCGCATCAGCTTGTGCCAGCATGCATCAAGCTGAATTCTACCTCTTTGTTGCTATAATTGTGAGTTCGAAAGTACTCCGTGGGATATTAGTCCAGTGTGTATTGAGGCAGATTGAAGGAGAGGGGTGTAGTGTTGGCCACGTCAAAACTGCATTCTTGTGCCCTTGATAACTGAGTTTGTCAATGTTCAGAGTCAATTAATTGGGTTGTGATCTTGAGCTCTGTCATTTTGTTATGCAAGATTTGTCTTCAACACGACCTCCAAGACATGAGAAGCAACGAATGGTTGTTGTCTGAACTGAATTTCAAGTTTGTAGTGCAGTTGTTCTAAGTTATTGCCTTTTAGATCCACATTCCCCTTGGATCAGTCTGTCCTTGATTAACCCAAGTCAATCTTTGTTCTCTCAATGCATTCTTTGTGTAGGGTGTATCCTGGCTGTTGCAAATTTGATTGGCAAAAAATGCTGGAGCAATGGTGCGAAGTGAACTATATTCAAACAGTCTCAGATTCACAGTTTGTGTTAGGGGTTGGGTATGTTTTCCTCTTGGCCTGTTGATGTCAAGAAATGAATCAAATTGGCAGATGCTGATTTCCCCCTCTTTTCCTCATCATTTTTCCGCTCTGTGGAATTCAAGTTCTGTCCATTTTCCCTTCTTTCTGTTAATGAGACGCATATGAAATG
Source organism: Stenchaetothrips biformis (assembly GCA_030522485.1). Taxonomy (NCBI): domain Eukaryota; kingdom Metazoa; phylum Arthropoda; class Insecta; order Thysanoptera; family Thripidae; genus Stenchaetothrips; species Stenchaetothrips biformis. The sequence goes on along the minus strand of CM060088.1, from coordinate 8,882,135 downwards.
AATGCAGGTAACAGGTTGAGTCAGCCCTGAAATTTCCTCACTTTCCCTAAATGTGATGGTATTATCCAATATTTTAAGATGATGAATTTTGGGCTTTAGCACAGGTCTAACTCGCGAAGTAAGGAGATATTAGCCGAGAGAAAAGTAGGTGCGCTGTACACAGTGTTAAGGCTGGTCAGGAACTGGTGTTTTTATTCTTTTTCCGGATACCGTTTACTGGAGAATAATAGTGCATCATGGGTGCACAAGGAAGTAGCGTCTATGATAATTACATGATGACTCTAATTTCTCAGTATGAGAGACATACAGGTTATTCAGAGGTGGGATATAGAAACTTATATTTGACATATCTGTAGTGACGATTACTTATTTGCAGTATTTACAACAAACATCCAACACGAAAGGGCGCCCTTTCGTCTTGGCTACTCAAATTTTGGGAAGAATATTAAGCTGTGTTGTAGATGAATGCATGTGCCTCTCTGATTTTAATGATCTAGCTGTGATAACCAAGTATGCTTGTATGTGTGAGTGTGGTGGAGACACAGTTGGGGCCCCCTGTGTTTGGTGGTGGAATTTGAAGGTAATTTTTTGTGCTTACATATTCTTCCACAAATTTGTTCTGGATAAGCGAGTTGAGGTATTAGGCGTTATTCTATTTATTTTCAATAGGCCTGCTAAATCTAATGCTTCTTAGAGACTATGCAACCTTTTTTTTTCCATGTTCTTTTCATATGCTTCTCATTGACTCTGAGAAGGTAAAGTGGACTGAATGTGAATTCCACAGTGCAGGAAAATGGCTGATGCTAATTTACCTCTCGTTTCTTAATCAAAGTTAAAATTCAAATTTTATTAGGACCTTTCTTTTTCCCAGTATTTATCCCCCTGCAAAATCTAATGCATATTGATGATATTGTTCATAGGCCCCTAAATTTCCCCCTCCCCCCCCCCCTCTCTTTGTCCTTTTCTGATCCAGGGAATGTTGGTCGGCATAGGCGTTGGGCGATTGGTTAATTTCAAACAGCATATAAGAATGGTCTTGTTGAAGCCTGTCTTCTGTTCACTATGACAGTACTATTTGTTTACTCCTAATAGTTCTTGAAAGGGACTTTCATTTTGTTTTGAAATGTTTCACGACTGAATCAGATAAGGAATTGTTCTTGCTATAGCTTGTACTCTAACGACATCAATGCCAAGTTTTCATGCTGATTTCTATCTTGGTGTAAATGATTTCAATTTCTGCTGTTGGTTTGTCGATTGTGTTAAATGTCCAAGTCTTGATTTGTCTGTAAATCTGATGACTGCAAATATTTGGATTGTGAATAATCTCGTGACAATGCAATACTATTTTTGGAAGAATGTTAAAAAGAGTTCAAATATTTACAAAGTGTTAAGAAAATACCAAAAAAAAAAAAATAATTGCACATTGTTCAAAAGTTAAAGAAAGAAAAGAAAAAATAACACATTGTCAAAGAATGTGAAAAAAAATATTATAAAAGAGTATGAAAGAAAAGAAAAAAAACATGTTCGGAGAAAAGTTTTTTAAAGAGGAAGAAATTGTAAGGATGTGCCTTGTTTTATAGAGGTCTTCAAGGAGTTTCACAGACCGTATTATTAAAGTAAGTAAAAATTTTCTGTTCAGGCTTTATCCATTTCTATTGTTTGTGTAGCCCTGTACTCACCTACAACATTTTTGTTTCCTTCTAGTTGGCCACTGAACTTCTAGACTCTAATTTCAACTGGCAAGAATTGTCCCTGTACTTTGAACATGAAATGTTGATCGCCTTGTAGGCATGCCTTTCAATTCTTAGACGCCTTTTGCAAGATGTTCTTGATGATAATACTTCTGAGAGGTGAACAGGAAGAACCGATTTATCAAGTAAGTTTTATCAAGTTTTTGCTTTATCCATTCCCTTTCTTCTTCCCACTTTCTGATTGATTTTCCTTTTTTCTAACTATGATTATTTTATTTTGGTACAAAATTTACTTACCTCAGCTTTCTTTTACCTTCATCAGCTTTCTTCTTATTTGTATGCGAAAGACTTATTTAGAATCATCTTGTTTGCCAGGTGACGACAGAAGCAGGGTCCTTCAAAGTTGCGACGGAAGAAGTGACCCTGAATCCAAACCTGGAACATTTTTAATTTAGTGTAAGATTTTTGTGAGTGTGAGGAGACGACGGATGGAGAAGACTGCTTTTATTTTCTTGACGACATGCAGAGGTGCGGATGGATCAATGCTTTTTAATTGGTATGATTGATTTTTTTCTTTACCAACTGTGATTATTTAAATTTGGGACAAATTTAACTCACCTATTTTTTTTTTTTCTTTTTCAGCCGACAACGATGCAACTGGTGGCTTGTATTTTATTTTAATGACACTGACGGAACCATGGTAGACGAATCTAACCTTTTTATTTTGTGGGTATAGACGTTTTGTTACCTTGTTGCTTCATCAGCTTTCTTCTTATTTGTATGCGAAAGACTTATTTAGAATCATCTTGTTTGCCAGGTGACGACAGAAGCAGGGTCCTTCAAAGTTGCGACGGAAGAAGTGACCCTGAATCCAAACCTGGAACATTTTTAATTTAGTGTAAGATTTTTGTGAGTGTGAGGAGACGACGGATGGAGAAGACTGCTTTTATTTTCTTGACGACGTGCAGAGGTGCGGATGGATCAATGCTTTTTTAATTGGTATGATTGATTTTCTTCTTTACCAACTGTGATTATTTAATTTTGGTACAAATTTAACTCACCTATTTTTTTTTTTCTTTTTCAGCCGACAACGATGCAATTGGTGGCTTGTATTTTGTTTTAATGACACTGACGGAACCATGGTAGACGAATCGAACCTTTTTATTATGTGGGTATAGACGTTTTGTTACCTTGTTGCTTCATCAGCTTTCTTCTTATTTGTATGGGAAAGACTTATTTAGAATCATCTTGTTTGCCAGGTGACGACAGAAGCAGGGTCCTTCAAAGTTGCGACGGAAGAAGTGACCCTGAATCCAAACCTGGAACATTTTTAATTTAGTGTAAGATTTTTGTGAGTGTGAGGAGACGACGGATGGAGAGGACTATGTTTTTATTTTCTTGACGACGTGCAGAGGTGCGGATGGATCAATGCTTTTTAATTGGTATGATTGATTTTTTTCTTTACCAACTGTGATTATTTAATTTTGGTACAAATTTAACTCACCTATTTTTCTTTTTCTTTTTCAGCTGACAACGATGCAACTGGTGGCTTGTATTTTATTTTAATGACACTGACGGAACCATGGTAGACGAATCGAACCTTTTTATCATGTGGGTATAGACGTTTTGTTACCTTGTTGCTTCATCAGCTTTCTTCTTATTTGTATGCGAAAGACTTATTTAGAATCATCTTGTTTGCCAGGTGACGACAGAAGCAGGGTCCTTCAAAGTTGCGACGGAAGAAGTGACCCTGAATCCAAACCTGGAACATTTTTAATTTAGTGTAAGATTTTTGTGAGTGTGAGGAGACGACGGATGGAGAAGACTGCTTTTATTTTCTTGACGACGTGCAGAGGTGCGGATGGATCAATGCTTTTTTAATTGGTATGATTGATTTTCTTCTTTACCAACTGTGATTATTTAATTTTGGTACAAATTTAACTCACCTATTTTTTATTTTTTTATTTTTCAGCCGACAACATTGGACTTGGTGGCTGTAAGGAATTTGTAAGCCTCAAGAGACTACTGAAGGAGAATGTTTTTATTTTCATGACGACATGCAGAGGTGCAGACGGATTAATGCTTCTTACTTGGTATGATTGATTTTCCTTTTTTCTAACCATGATTTTTTTATCATATTGTTACCAATTTACCTCATGTTCTTTTTCTTCCTTATTTTAGCTGACAACAATCGAGATTTTATGATTTGATGAATGTTCTAACATCCTGGGACGCTTCTTGACTGAAATAAAGGTGAATTGGTTTGTCTGATGTATTATTGTTGACAAAGTTTGAAGAATAGAGGCTATGTTTCAGAGGCTAACATATCAAAACAATTGTATCTCTCTACTTATCTGCATTCTTTGTTTTTGTCTGCAAACCACAGCCCAGACTGGCTTAATGTTACAAGAAATAACGATGACTTGACCTTGGCTTCATCATCCAAATTAAGTGGCATACATAGATCGTGTTGTAAGTGTGCTGTGCTTGATGCATGTCTTCAACGTTTGTACCCCATGCTTCGTTACTTATTCTTGATTCTTTGCCCAGGTTCAAGTATTCACTGGCGTGCTGATCATGAGAAAATTCACACTTCATTGAATGCTGCTCCTAACAACGGCTTCAGAGTTCGGCGAGCTGAAGAGCGATGCAGTCATCCAAGAACTGAGTCCCTGGCTGCTTCAATCACATCACATCAGAGAAGAGAGTGGCGGAAGCATCAAACACCTGCTTGTTGATTGCTGGACCCATATTTGTTGCAATATTGTGAGTACTGTGTTTTCTGTAAGAGTGGAGGATATGAGTTAAATGAAGCCATTCCAACAAACTTGGATATGCAATCAATGGGCTTGTGCTCTGTTAGTAGGTGTTTGTTAAGGGTTGCCGTCATATGACAGGCACTTGGTTATGATTATTCACGAGTTACAGTGACCTTTTAACTGCTTTAGTAATTTTTGAGCAGTTGCTAGCAAATGGATCTTTGTTCTTTTAAATGCGGTGTTAATATAGAAGCTGGTCTGACCAAGGAGGATGTTGCTGTTGCATTTTGTTAGCCAAAAAAAAGAATAATGAAACTGTGTGAAGTGCACTGTGTTCAAACAGAGTCTCAAATTTCCAGTTTGTAGTAGAGGTCGCCTTTTTTTTTTTCTCTTTTCTCTTGGTCTGATTTTAAGGAGAGTAGGAAATCGACCTTTGCCTATGGTTTATTTTCTCATCAGTTTTATTCTCCAGAGAGTTCATATTCAGTCCTCTACCCTTCCTTATACCCTTAGGAACCCTTCAGAACCTAAACCCTTAAGAACAGTCTTGACCACTGGTAAATAAATTGAGTCAGCTCTTGAATTTCCATGAATAAAGTGTTCGTTTATTCACTTAAACCGGGCGCCCTTTTGCATTGTTACTATCATAAGATAATATCAATGCAAAAGGGAGCCCGTTTGTCATGGCTGCACTTTGCAAATTTTGGGAAGAATAGTAACCATTGTAGTGAATAAGAAGCTAGAAGCATACTGCACATTTGTGTGAAGGTAAGATTGCGCTTGTGCGATATGGTTGTGGTGTAGACACACAGCGGGGCCCCCTGTGTTAGTTAGGTGGTGGGATTTAACAATTTAATGGTGTGTTGAGATATTCTTCCTTAAATTTGTTAAAAAATAGCAAGTTGAGACTTCTCTTTACTAGAGCTGATTTCAGTTTTCCATTTAATAATTCTACCAGTTCCACAGTTTTGCTGTTTGCCCATATGCTCCTTTATGCCTCCCTATTGAGGTTTCCTTCATTACTTTCTATCTGCCGTGTTCCCACCCTTACTTAGGTCACCTAATGGCACTCATAATTCAAAGCAGGCACATAGTCTCTTCTTAATATTTGGCCTGCCAATGGAGAAATTTCAAACCTTTCCCATTAATTCGGAATTAAGACTCTGTTTGTTTATGATGCATTCCTCACATTTCCTTTTTCTGTACACTTGTGGTTTACGACCTTAGATGGATAAAGCCTGTGAATTTTTTCAACTTCCCCTGGTCTACTGTTGATAGTGTTCAGAAATGTCCAAGTTGGAAAGTGAAGAACTGCATTTACTAAAGCTTGGGATTTTTTTAGTGACCAGTTATATTTCAAATTGCAATACAAATTAGTTTTACTTATTCATTTGTCTGAGTGCTCAACAACTTGTACGTGCTCTGAGATTGTTTTAAATCTTGAAGGAGTATTATTGTATGTGAACTTATGATTTCTGGGGGGGAACTCCAGTAGAAACTGATACTTTATCAATTCTGTTGAGTCTCCATCAATGTTTTTCAGTTTATGTGTTTTGGCTGTTCCCATTTTGAAAGGCTTTCTTTTTCACCTTTTTCATTTTCTTTTATTAATCTGTGACCAATATTTTACTGTTTTAACTGACTAGCATCACCCTTTGATTTTTACGAGTTTTTTTTTCTTTTTTCTGTCCCTTTGTCAAACTGACTGCTCACTAAGGATTAGGAATGGTTCTGTTGTATCTATTTTGCTGAAGTAATGTGTTTTTATTTGTTTTAAATGTATCTGAACCTGTCAGTTGGATTTTTTTTTTTAAATAATAAAGATTACAATTTCCGTTGTTTGTTTTTGTTGATAAATTTAAAATAATTTCGTGTTTGCTCAGGCTCCGAAACGCCCGGAAGGGAATGCTGCTCCAAAGGCAAGCGCGTCGCACCGACACTGGATACTTAAATTGTGACATTTGCTCGAAACATTCGTGAATTTCATAGCTATATGAAGAATATAAACAAATATAAACGTATAATCCCACGGCTTTGAGAGACAATCATTTTCACAAAACTTGAAACAAATGGCAAGTTGATATAAAAATACATATAACCGATTCTACCAATTCTACTGTCACTGCAACACTTGGACGCTTGGACTTAATGAAGGCTACGCGTTTCAACTACCCCTCGCCGCTGGGGACTTCTGTGATGTACGGTGTCAAATCTCTAGCGGCTGGCCCATCATCCGTCACAGCACAGCACTCCGAGCAGCCAGGGCCAGGCCCGATCCTATGTCTCCCGTGTGCTCTACCGCACCAAGTGGCTCTACGCGCGCGCGCTTCGCTGGCCTTCGATTTCGGTACCTCGCTATCGAAGCAGCGTTGCCAGCATTGGCTCGCGCGAAAAAAGGCGGTACCTTTCGAATACAGCGAACATGAGACGCGACAACGAGAACGACTTTGCCTGCATTCAAGGAGCAGATTGCCATGGTACTCCTGCGCCCCGTGCGGCCGTGCGGCCCCACGCTGCCATTCCCAGCGATTCCCGTCGGCACTTTCCTTTGAAATGGCATGCAAGGAGAGCCAAGAAAGTTCCTTGATCAAATCACAGATCCGATACGTAATTACAGAAATCGGGCGCCCAAGGAGGCTGCGCTTCTGTGGGGGTCCTTTTCATTAGGAGAGAAAGGCGTTGGGTTAGGTTCTTCGGAGGGGCGCGGTGGCCTGCCCCGTAAATGGGTGCGTTGGCGTAAGTATGGAGCGTGTAAGCGGAAGCCGCAACGTGAGCTAGTGCACTGCGCTGCTCTTCCCCGTGGCTGGCCGTGGCCGTGGCCGTGGCCGTGGCCATGGCCATCGTGGCCCAGGCTGGCAGTGGCCCCAGGACTCGGCCCCGCGTTGGCTGCAGGTGTGTTGCAGGTCTGCAGGTGGAACCCGGCTCGGGCCGGCGGCGCGGGCCGTGGGGCCGCCTCGCCTTCCCCGTGTCCTGCTGCCCTCCCCGCCCCGCCCCGCCTCGCCCCGCCCCGCCCCTCCGGCCCCGTTCCCTTGCCCCGTCCGGCCACTCCGTGGAGCCGCCGACGGGGCCGCCTCCTCCGAGCGGGGCCTGTCTCTGGCCGGGCCGCCGCCGGTAGTCGACCGCGTGCAGCAGAGCCGACGCCGTCCGTGGCGCCCCGCGATCCTTGCCGTGGACGAGGAGGCCGTCCTCGAGGTGCCGCGAGTGCGTGCGTGCGTGCGTGCGTGTGACATGTGTGCGTGAGAGTGGTGAGCGCCATGAGTGCGGTGCTGGTGTTGCTGTTGGTGGCGCTGGCCGCCGGGCCGGGGAGGCCGGAGAGTTCGACGCGGGGGCCAGACGTGAACGCGACGACGGTCTGGTCGGCCAGGACGGAGGTGGACGCCGCGGCCAGCAATGCGACGGCGCCGGACAGGGGCCTGGACAGCGGCAACCCGTTCTGGGACCGCCTGTACTGGGAGTGCGGAAAGCGCACGTCGCTGCGCTGCGTGCAGAAGAGCGCCTTCCGCTTCCTCAAGAAGTCCCTCGGCGAGAAGGACGTGTTCGTGACGGACAGCCTGGTGTTCCGGCACAACCACAACGCGGCCGTGACGCCGCACCCGCTGGCCGGCGTGGCGTCCATGCTCTCGGGCGGCAGTGAGCCCGCCGCCCTCAAGCACGACGACGGCGTGGACGACAGCCTCGAGAACGAGCTGCTGCAGCCGAACGCGCTGCCCTCGGTGGAGGACCTGACAGACGACCTGTACGACCAGGGCATGAGCTTCATCAAGTCCCACGACGTGCACCTCAGGCTGCCCTCGCTGCTGGGCGGCGCCGAGGTGCGCCTGTCGCCGCGCGCCTTCGAGGAGGACGGCGCCACGTTCAAGATCTCCTTCAGCCGGCCGCACGTGGACCCGGCGCTGGACCAGCGGCGCGCCGCCCGGTTCATGTTCAACGTCAACAAGGGCAGCATCCTCAAGAAGATAACGCGTGAGTGTTGAGTCGCCGCCGGCCGCTGTGTGGCGAGCCGTCCACAGCGCGGCGCACAGTGGGCCAGAGGACCGGCGCCGCCGGCCAGAACTCTAGACGCGTAGAGTCGCTACATGGGACTCGAACGGAACGCGTGACCCCACCCATGGATTGCTCTCCGAACGTGGAATCCGTTGGTGGCGTCGCACACTCGATTCGAGTCCCATTTAGCGACTCTGGAGCTCAAAATGCGTCTAGAGTTTTGACCACCTCCGGCCCACTGCGCGGCGTCCAGGGGGCGTCGTGCCCAGCGGTGCCACCGTGCGGCGCGCCGTGCTCGAAGCTCGAAAGCGTGATACGTGATGCCGCACGGAACGCGGCGCCGCGTGCGCGCCTCGCTGGAGCCTGCTGGAGCCTGCTGGAGCCGCTGGACGACTTGCTGGGCGATAACGCCAGAAAGCGCAGCGTTTGCTGTGGTGCAGCGTGTCGGTGCACAGTGGGTCAGAAGATCGTTAAGGCGGCCAAAATTCTAAAAGCGTTTTGAGCTCTAGAGTCGCTAATTGGAGCTCAAATAGAACGTGTGACCCCACCAATGGATAGCTCTCTCCAAACGAGGAATCCATTGGTGGGGTCACACGTTCTATTTGAGCTCCAATTAGCGACTCTAGAGCTCAAAACGCGCCTAAAATTTTGGCCGCCTCAACGGTCTTCTTACCCACTGTGCTATGGTGCGGCCGACTGCTGTGTACAGATAACCTGGGTCAGCATGCGACTCGTTGGTGGGGTCAACGGAGTGTGGTAGGTCGGTGCACAGTGTGAGTGCCGGAGAGCAAGCCCCATCAAAAGAGAAGGCTCCATCAGACGGACAGGTCGCGTGTTTGGGGGAGGGGAGGGAAACGGACGTGGTACGGTCATTAGGAAGACCCGAGGAAGACAGATCGGCGCGGGTGTGCTTCAACTCTGATCTTTCCTCCGCAACTCCTTCAAAAGCTGTTCCTTGAAGCATTGAGTTTTGGCCATTTCCTCGTTTTGATACCATAGGAACGGTGAGCGCCACCTTCCTGGTAAAACAAAGCCACCTGACCCGCAGGGAAACGGAGCAGACGAGAGTCAGCTGGTCATGGACGGTGACTGGGCGGTAGTTGTGTAGGAATTGCCCCAATCACACATGGACAGACTTAAACACACACACACACACACACACACACAAACGCAAGCGCGAAATCCGACTCGGCGGCATGTGTTACAATTATACACACGCACGAAGCGTGCAGACTGGGTGGGGCCAAGTGGAGCGTCCAGAGGAGAGGGGCGAAGTTAGAGTGTACTGACCAGCGCGTGCTTCGAGGCGAGCGTTAGCGCGTTACCTCGCGTAAAAAGAGAAAACGCGGCGCGGCGGAAAAGGGGAGGGGGGGGGAGAGGCGATCCTCGGAGGACTGAACGAGTCTAGGTCAAGGTCACTTAACCGGAAGCCACGCAGCGCTGTATTCCGACCGTTAAGTTGAACACCTACTGCCCGGGTAGTGAAACGTTTCATAATCCGGCTCATTCATTCATCGCGCGGTTCAGTCACTCGTAGTCCGGTGTATTCATTCATTCGTCGGCCTCCATTCATTCATCGGTCGTTCCACTCATTCATTCATCGGTCGTTTCACTCATTCATTCGTCGCCCGGTTCATTCATCTCTGTCAGGTTCATCGCTCTCATCGTACTACTCATTTGTCGCTGGCTCGACACTGTTGAGCCACTAGCCACTAGTCGACTTCAACAAACATAAATCACATCTGTGACGGTCCCTTTCGCCGACGGTGAGAGGTGGAGGAGAAATGCAGTGTAAAGTACGCAGAAGGACGCAGCTTTTGTGGAAAAGCGCGCTGGTCGAGCGCTGGTGGTGGAACTGCTCGAGGAGTAAGAGGCATTCCTTGGTGCATAGCGCCTTTATTGCTGGCCGGCCGTGCCGTGCAGCCGCACGTACGTGAGAAAGTTTTCTAGCTCGCTGAGCTAATGCTCTGTTTGCTGCATGCGCGTATTACCGTACAGTATAATTTTTTTTTTATTTGACGGCGATTGAATTATCAGCCACAGCCCGCCGGGTCCGGCAGCGAGAGCAGCGCTTATCGCTGCGTCATTCGAGTTACTCTGCGCTCGAAGCTTAGCTGCTCACGCCACGCATTCCGCCGCACACAAGAGCGCACATCATGTGTACACTCAACCTGGGAATCACTCGTAATTTTTTAGAAATTTTATATAAAGTCTTTAAAATTTCAAAGGTATGACGTCGTAATCTTGCAATAGTGTCCTAAAACACCAAGAAACAAAGAAATTTCTTTAAATATCCTCACTTTTTCAATTGGATTTGTTCAGGAATCGTGGGAATCCGGAATCGCGTGTGCACCAAAATAAGAAGTGGGCAACCCCTTGGAGGGAACGGAAACAGAGCGCCGCAGCGACAACACTGCTGCTGCTGTCAGTGCAGAAAGAGAAAATTACGAAAAATGCTTCTCGGTCTGCGAGTCACCCCGGCCGTCTACCACGACGACAATCATTCTTCTTTCTAGGTCAATGATTTGGACCAGGTCGTGAATGCGATTGGGCGGCCGCCTTCCTGTGGCGCCAAACTTGATCCAGCTACCTAACCCGTAGCCGTGGAGGCAGACCACTTACTTTACTTTTCCTTTCCGGCGCGCTATGGGTCCCCCTCTCCCGCGCTGGGAACGAGCCCACAGGCCTAGCGCGTGAGAGCCCGATCGGAAGCAGTGACAATGAAGCACCTTCCTCCGGCCTCGCCAACGACAACAAACACAGCGCCGCGGGGAAACCGGGCGAAAGACGTGAACATGATGGGGTCCAGTTTGCAGCCGCCATTTCGTGCTGCACGTGCCGACCGACGTCTACGTCCAATTCATCCCGAGGGTCTCGGCGGAAAGGCGGACCGAATGAGAGTGAGAGTGAGAGAGAGAGAGAGAGAGAGAGAGAGAGAGAGAGAGAGAGAGAGAGAGAGAGAGAGAGAGAGAGAGAGAGAGAGAGTGTTCGGCGCCGCTTTTGTTTCGGTGCTGCAAAAGTCCGCCGCGCTGCAGCAGTCCCACCGCACGGCACTTTGTTGCGGTGGGTCCGGGGGGCCCGGCGGCGCCCCTTCGCCCGGCTGGTCTGGTTGGTTCGCTGGCTTGCTTGGCCCTTCAAAGTCAAAACTTTGGCCGGCGTTTGCCTCGCCACTCCGGGAATCCGGGCAGGCGGGCTGCACAGGCTGCTGCACCGCCGCCGGGGGGGTTGTGCTTGCCGGCGACGCCACACAACGCCCCCTCCGCCAAACTGTCGTTTACTTGGTTTGGCGCGGCACTGGGCGATCCCTCCGGGTCCTCTACAGCGCCTTCAGCGTTGTACTGCGCACGCTTCGTGGATAACACTGCCGCGCCTTGGTCGTTCCCTTTCTCCATTGTAATACTGATAATGGACACCACACACTGGTCATGACTGAGCCGTGTCACGGTGTCACGTGGTCACTCCCTTTTTGTTGTGTAAAACTGATTCCGCGTGTATTCCTTGCGTTCCTTCTCATCCATAAAGCAGGTCTACTGTAATACTCGATCCAATCATCGAAACAATAAGTGCCTAGAGCAAGGATAGCAGTGATCCAACAACCGTGCCCGCCCGGTGGTCAGGCCGCCCGCCGCACACGCCGGCGCCACGGGCGTCCCCACGCGGCGCACAGTGGGTCAGAAGACCATTGAGGCAGCCAAAATCCCGAACGCGTTTTGAGCTCCAGAGTCGCTAAATAGGACTCGAATCGACCGCGCGTGACCCCAGCAATGATTTGCTCTCCAAACGAGGAATCCATTGGTGGGGTCACACGTTCGATTCGAGTCCTATTTAGCGACTCTGTAGCTCTAAACGCGTCTAGAGTTTGGCCGGCGCCCACACCTCCTCGCCTTTTCGCCGGGCAGCCAGCCGGAGAAAGGCCGCCGCCGATATGGGGCGCGGCTGACCCGCGCGCAGGCGGCCCGCCGACGGCCCGGCGACCCTGTGCCGCCTCGCCTCGCGGCCGCGCGGCCACGGTCACGGTCAAGCGAGGAGGGGGAACCCGCGTCGGCCACCACAGACCGCCAGCCCACCGGCCGCCCGATTTAATATTTTATTTTCATTTCCGGTCCGCCCGCACACATGCCTGCTGGCTGTTATCTCAGTTGCTTTGGTTATTCTCGCGCCAGCGGCCAGTCAGTCCACTCTCGTTCGCGACGCCGCGGGTTCGAATCCCCTCGCCGGCCACACAACAAAACCGCATTCCACGCCGTTATCATCGCTCATTATCGCACCACGATATGAATATGTGAGCGAGCGCGCTTCTCATAATGCTCAGTGGAGCTCGTCCCTTTCGCTAAAGAAAGAACTGCCTCTAAGCGTTAAACATGAGGATTTTCTACACTTTTTTCCGTCTTCTTTTATTTGGTAGCTCGTGGCGTGCGGTCGAGTCCCGTTGGCACTAGTTTTTTGTTTGCTGTGTGCTGGGACGCCCGAGGGCATGCCTGTATGAATGGTGCGCTGACGGCCCGACAATGTCCGTGCCTATGACCTCCATGTGACTCGCGCGCGCATGTCAAACAGCCCATTACAGCCTCCATATCGCACTCCGAGGGTCTTGGAGGCGGGGCGCGCGCCACTCGCGCATAGTGTGCTTGCATGCACTGGCATAGGAATTCGCACGGCAGCTGTCCTGGCGTGGCGCCGGGGACGCGCGGTGCCGCGGAGGGCGCGTGCCAGCTCTCTCTCTCTCTCTCTCTCTCTCTCTCTCTCTCTCTCTCTCTCTCTCTCTCTCTCTCTCTCTCTCTCTCTCTCTCTCTCTCTCTCTCTCCCTCACATGCATGCATGTCACGTCGCGTGCCCCCTCCCCTCCGCCTTTCCTAGGAAGTGCTGCCCTCAATGGTACGGCCAAGTGACACGGCCGCGCGGTGCTCGCGACGGTACCGCCGCTCCGCGTCGCCATGAGGACCGAGACAATACTGAAACGAAACTGAAGCCGAGCAGCAGCGCTCGGATCAATTTTTCATACTCGGCCGCGATTGAAATTGATGGAGCCGCGATGCCGCGGTGCAGTGCTCAGTGGCTGGCTCCGCGCTGCACAGTGGGTCGGAAGACCGTTGAGAGGGCCAAAAATCCCGGACACGTTTTGAGCTCCAGCGTCGCTGAACGGGACCCGATTCGATCGGTTGACCCCACCAATGAATTGCTCTCCAAACGAGGAATCCATTGGTGGGGTCACACGTTCGGTTCGAGTCCCTTTCAGCGACTCTGGAGCTCAAAACGTGTGCGGGATTACGGTCCTCTGACCCACTGTGCACTGTCGCGGCCGCGACAAAAACGCGCTTCCTTCACGTTGTGCCTCCAGCCGCCGCCGTCGCTTTCGTGGGGCTTCATGTTTCGCGACGGGCGGCGGAGCAGTGGGTGGCGCGGCCGGAAGCACTGCGCCCCTGCCAGACCGCGCCTCGCCGGCCTCGCCTGTCTGGCCCACCGTGCCTGGAAGCGCGTCCAGAGGGAAAGTGAGCCGGGCGGGGACGCGATGCCGCCAACCACGCAGGGAATTCCCCCCCCCCCCCCGCCTGGCTGGACCCGCACCTGTAAATTACAATCCCTGTTTTGGGACGGTCGGTCGGCCGGCCGGTCGGATCGTCGGATCCTCTCCGGGAAGAAGAAGGAGGACGCATCGCATCAGCATCGCGCTCACCGAAAAGTGAAAACTGAACTGTCCGGATCACGCATGCTTACGTTTCACGTTCCGAGGGCCAAACTTTTCGCCGCCACAATGCAGCTCCGGCGGCGAGTTTCCTGCGCGACAGTTTTGCCTTTGAAGCACGAGGAGAAGCCACCGCCGGCCGGGCCGTGAGTGGTCGTGGTCGTAGTGGCCGCCGGATCGTCTGGGGGTGACGCCGCGCCGCGCGCACTTTCTACCCGGCCCGGCCGCCCGCGGCCGCGGCGCGACACCGCATAGGGCCATTCAGTGCATATGGGGCGGCCGAAGAAAGGACCACCTCGGTCTCCTCGGCGACGCGATGGAATAATAACGCCCCGCGCGTGTCGCGCCCGGGTACCGGGCCTGCTCACAGTGAGCCAGAAGACCGGCGCCGGCGGCCAAAACTCTTGACGCGTTTTGAGCACCAGAGTCGCTGATTGGGACTCGAACCGAACGTGTGACTCTACCAATGGATTGCTTTCCAAACGAGGAATCCATTGACGTTCGATTCGAGTCCCATTTAGCGACTCTGGAGATCAAAACGCGTCAAGGGTTTGGGCCGCCTTCATCGGTCTTCTGGTCCACTGTGCGGCCGCGGCCACGGCGGCACAATGACTATAAAGTGCCGCAAAGTGCCTCCCGGAGGAGTGGCCGGCCGGCCGGCCGGGGCGGGGCCGCAGGGGCCGCAGGGCGGAGCTTTCACATTAAACCGAATAAAAACAAAAAGGGAGGAGGGAATGCAGCAGGTGGTCAAACTGCCGCAGTGCCTCTCGTGCATGGCACCGCGCTCCTGAATAGTTGGTCGTGCGGGCAAGCGTGCTTGCACGACTGTGTGCATGTGTGTGAGAGTCTGATTGTTTGTGTGTGTGTGTGTGTTTGTGTGTGTGTGGAGGGGGGGGGGTTGTCTGTCTGTCTGCCTGTGTCTGTGTCTGTGGGTGGGCGTGAGGCGGTGTGGTCCCGCCGCGTGCAGTAAAAGCCCGACCATGCGAGTGCTAAGTGCGCACTACTGTGAATGCCCGCGCGCCCTGAGGCTCCAGGCGCGGCTCCAGTCTTCAAGGGGCTCGCATATCAACTACTAGTGCATGAGCCGCGGCCAGGGCGGCGGGGCGGCGGGGCGGCCAGGGGTCGTTGGCGGCATGATATGTGATGATTGGATTGGGTTTACAGTGTGCGGCTCGACCGGTGGGAAGAAGCGGCGCCGCTGTTTTTCTTCTCGTGAATCTCGCGATGGCTGCCGCGGCTTATTAGGCGTACTTTTATGCACCGGTCCGCGGCGACACAGGCGGACAGGCAGACAGACAGACAGACAGACAGACACACACGCGCGCGCTGGGCATCGCGAGGCCGGCGTCGAGCAGAAACTGGGGCAAACCTCTTCGGGGGCCGCCGCCGTTACTCCCGGGGACGCGTGAGTCGTCGTTCCGGACCCCCTGACTTGAGGTGCGAGTTTTCGGAACAATCTGCTGAGTGGGTTCATCCTGCTCGCTGAGCGGGGTGGGCGGGGCGGGGGGGCGGGCGGGGCGGGCGGGGCGGGCGGGGCGCCAGGCATCTCCGACCTGTCTCTCTTGCACTCATGGGGCGTGGCGTAGGGGTGCGAGAGAGACAGAGCGCCGAATGGAGCTGCTGCTGTCCAAGTCCGCGGGTCCGTCCGGCCGGTCCTCCGCGTGGCTTGTCCTCGCGGCCCGCCACACCCCGCCCCGCGCCCCGCTCTGAGTGAAAGTCAACCGACTCATCGGCCACGACGCGCAGCGCAGCGCGCATTGTGTGACCTTCAAAAAAGTACACTGCCACGAGAAACTCCCTGGCGAGGGGCTCAGCGGCTGGGCGGGCGCGCCTCTCGTCTGATTGGCGGGCTGCCTCCAGCATGTCCGCGCGCGCTTTGTTTCATTTGAAAACATTTCAAAACGCTCGCGAAACGGGATTCAGAATTCCGAATAAAATGCCCGTTTCAACCGAGGAGGGGGCTTGGTTGTTATCGCTGCCGCTTGCCCGCGGGGCACAGCCACCCCGATTGGGGCGCCCATCGACACCCGAACACGATACCCTGTGTTGTGATCAGTGCTGACGCCTCGCGAAATCTGCAACGCCAGTTCGTGGAGGAAAGCAGAACAAATTTAGACTCTTACGCGCGGCTGTACTCCCGCAGGCGCCACTGCTTTCAGACCCGCGCGCCCATACGAGATTGAATGGCAACACCAGGCTCGCTCTGTCTCCCTCGCACCTGTACGGGACGCCCCGTGAGTGCGAGTGAGACAGAGCGACGCCCCCGGGCGACGCGCCGACATAGCGCCCCTCATTAGCGCGTAGCGTCAGCGCCATTCATCCGTTCATTCAGCCATTCATTCTCATCCGTTTCATTTTCCTCGACCTTCAGCAGGTTCCGTACCGTGCGAGCCACACGTCACAGAGTGGGCCAGAAGCCAGGTGCGGCGGCCAAAATACTAGACGCGTTTTGAGCTCCAGAGTCGCTATATGGGACTCGAATGAAACGTGCGACCCCACCAACGGATTGCTCTTCAAATGAGGAATCCATTGGTGGGGTCACACGTTCGGTTCGAGTCCCATTTAGCGACTCTGGAGCTCAAAAGGCGTCCGGGATTTTGGCCGCCTCAACGGTCTTCTGGCCTACTGTGCGTCGGCGACGTGCTTTCAGAGGCGCCAAAGTAAAATTTAACCGCCGAATCCAACACGCGCCTTTTCTGCCGGTGTGCGCGGCGGTGCTCCCATTCAGCGCCATCCATTCAAAAGGATCTTTTTTCGGCGCGCTTGGATCCCATTGACGCGGAGCTGTGACACACGCTTCCTTTGCGGCGGCGGCCTTCTCGGAGGCGGTGGCCGTACCTTGTTGGCCTGACATTCTAGTCTTCAGTCGCAAATAAAAATATCACGAGGGTGACGTCATGTAGGGCCGGCCGCGGACCAATTGGGGTCGGCCACGCGTCCCGGCGGACCGGGCGCGGGCCTAGCCAGCCATGGGGCTAGCCGCGCCCCGCTGCCGCTCGCTGACGCACACACTGTCGCCACCTCGGCCCCTTTCTCCCGGGAGCCGGGTCAAAAGGCTCCTCTCTGCTCGGCGATTGCTCGGGTTAAACTGCGGTGAAAAAGTGGCACCAAAACGGCAAGCTTTCTGTGGCGCGCACTGCAGCGCACAGTAGGCCAGAAGACCGTTCAGGCGGCCAAAATCCCGGACGCGTTTTGAGCTCCAGAATCGCTAAATGGTACTCGAATCGAACGTGTAACCCCACCAATGGATTGCTCTCCGAACGAGAGATCCATAGGTGGGGTCACACGTTCCATTCGAGTTCCAATTAGCGACTCTGGAGCTCAAAACGCGTGTAGAGTCTTGGCCGCCTCAACGACGGTCTTCTGACCCACTGTGCGGCGTCGCTTTGTTGGGATGATCGATCGGTCGAATTGGTCGGCGATTCACGCGCAGGCAGCAGCAAGCACAGCACGCGTGGCTGCCCGCGGCGGGACGGTCACGCGGCACGCGGCACGCGGCGGGGGCGCGCCGGATCATTCCACAGAGCTTTTGTCATCGCTTCGTCTGTCTCGCACTCGAGGGGCGCGACGCAGGGGTGCGAGAGAGACGCGGCGCTGCCTGGCGGGTTTGGTGTCGGCCTGTCGGCCTGTCGGCCGGACGGGCCGGACCGGGCGGGGCAGCCGATCACACAGTCACGGCCGGCTTCACGCGCCCCACTTGAAGCGCTTCAAGGCTGGTTATCATTTGCTCTGGGCGGAGCGCACAGTGGGTCAGAAGACCGTTGAGGCGGCCAAACTTCTAGACGCGTTTCGAGCTCCCGAGTCGCTAAATGGGACTCGAATGGAACGTGTGGCCTTACCAATAATGGATTGCTCTCCGAACGAGGAATCCATTGGTGGGGTCACACGTTCTGTTCGAGTCCCATCTAGCGACTCCGGAGCCCAAAACGCGTGCAGAGTTTTGGCCGCCCCAACGGTCTTCTGGCCCACTGTGCGGAGCGGCGGCTGCGTCGTCCTCGCCGTCCCGAGGGAGTGCGACGGAGACAGAGCGACGAAAGCACTATTCGGAATGAGTGAGAGCAGCGACCCGTTTGTCGCCTTGATTAAATTGAAGGCGTTAGCGGTCCTTTGGGGAGCCCCTTTCGGGGCAGGGCAGGGCACGGCAAGCCCCGGCAGGGCACGGCGCCCTCCCTTGCGGTGACTCCGGCAGACAACCCACTTAGGCAGGTGTATAGTGCGTCCGCTGCGCCCCGCACAGTGGGTCAGAAGACTGTTGAGCCAAAATTCTAGACGCGTTTTGAGCTCCACAGTCGCTAAAGGGGTCTCGAATCCAACGTGTGACCTCACCGATGGATTTCTCGTTTGGAGAACAACCCATTGGTGGGTTCACACGTTCGATTCGAGTACCATTTAGCGACTCTGGAGCTCAAAACGCGCTAAGAGTTTTGGCCGCCTAAAGGGTCTTCTGACCCACTGCGCCCCGCCAGCCGGGCCATAAGCGACAGCGCGACAGGGTGGTTTTGCTCGTCGGCCTGCTCGGCGTCGAGGCGGCCTGGCCCGCACCGCCACCAAATGGCGCACATGAAACGGAACGCCGTCGTGGCGGGGCAAAGCGCTGTAAGCAGCTTCCCGCGCGTCGTCGTCGTGGTTAGGTTAGGTTAGGTCGTGGTTTTCCGCCACGCCAAAAACCCCCTTTGGAGCACGCTGTGGTGCTGTTCACGGGGCACGCCGACTCCGAACGGTGGTTTCGTCGCTCTGCTGTCTCACTCGCACAAACATTGGACGGCGTTCTGCAGCGGTGCGGGAGAGACAGACGCGACCTCCGTTTGGAACCGCTCCCTACTGGCATTGTGGCAGGCGGCCTTTCCGGCGTGGCGGAAAAGTTTCACTGAATGAGCGCAAACGTCAAAACGCGCGTCTGCTCGCACCGCCGGCAACAAACCGGAAAGCAACTGTTGGACGCGCGCCGCAGCGCCCCTCTTAACCGCGGGGACGCCACGCCGAGTGGGCCGCGAAGAGCGCCCTTAAAGAGGCTGTCAATATGCAAAAGAGTTTGGCAACTCGATAGCTTGATTGCCGCGCCCCTCCTTGTTCCAGCCTTGCGGGGCCCTGCCTTCGAGGGAGGCGGCGCACAGTGGGAGGCAGGCGGTCAAAATCCCGGACGCGTTTTGAGCTCTAGAGTCACTGAATGGGACTCGAACCAAACGTGCGACCCCAGCAATGGATCGCTCTGCGACGGAGGAATCCATCGGTGGGGTCACACGTTCGGTTCAAGTCCCATTTAACGACTCCGGAGCTCAAAACGCGTCCAGAGTTTTGGCCACCTCAACGGTCTTCTGGCCCACTGTGCGGCGCGGCGTCTCGCTAACGGCCGGGCCGCTGCCTCTTGAGCTCTCCGGCTTTCTTAACCGACGGCGGCCTCGCGAGGCGGAATGCACTGGGCTGTGGCTCTCGGTCCTGCCGCCGCCGTCGTCCCAAGTTTCGACCCCATTCAAAGTTGGAAATTGGTCTGCTACAGAAACAAACGTCTTTTTGCGCCGAGGGGACAGACCGGCCGGCCCTGCGCCCTTCCCGGCCGGTGGCGGAGCGGGGCTTCCCCTCGACACCCCGGGGGGGAGGAGGGGGGAGGAGGGACACCTAGCTGAGCCAGATGGGGTTCAAAGGGCGCCTTTGAGCGCGGCGGAGGCGTGGCGTGGCCTAGCGCCGCCCGCTGGCGTGATGAGTGGCTTCGAGAAAAACGCGCTGGAAAGTCTAACGGCGGGGCGGAGGGCGTGGCGCGCGACCGGAGATCCTTTTTTTCGTCCTGGTCGCGGGTCAAGCCGAAGAGAGTCGAAGCAGCTTTGCAGCGTCGGCCTGCCTGCCTGCCTGCCTGCCTGCCTGCCTGCCCGGGCCGGGGCTGTCGCCCCGCGGAGCCGAAGAGAGGCCAAGTGTGAAGGGTCAGTGAATTATTCATACCGTTCCGAACAGTACTTTGGTGGCTCCGTCTCTCTCGCACCCGCACGGCCCGCCGCACGAGTGCGGGAGAGACAGAGCGGCGAAAGCACTGCTCGGAATCGACCGGCAGAGGGGCGCTGCTCCATGGCCGCCGGCGCACAGTGGGCCAGAGGACCGGCGCAGGCGGCCAAAACTCTCGACGCTTTGAGCTCTAGAGTCTCTAAATGGGACTCGAACCAAACGTGTGACCCCACCTATGAATTCCTCGTTCGGAGAACAGTCCATTGGTGGGGTCACACGTTCGGTGACCCGAGTCCCATTTAGCGACTCTGGAGCTTCAAAATGTGTCTAAAGTTTTGGCCGCCGGCACCGGTCTTCTGGCCCACTGTGCGGCGTGGCCTGGCGTTAAATATTCGGCGCCGCACCTGCCGAGACCGAGTCGGCGAGACGCACCGCTGGGCCGCCGGCACCGTTACCGTTAGGGGACTCGGACTTCAACCCTCAAACGACCGCATTTTCTTTTTACGGAAATGTCAACTTTTTATGGAAATGAGGCATAATGAGCGCATGCAATTGTCAGCGCAGTCATGGTGAAAAACAGGCGGCGCCTTTCTCGGCGGGATTCGATCGTCCGGGGACAGTTGTGTTGCCTCTTTCAAAAACCGGAGCATGCCACCAAGCAGGTAAAGCACCGGCCGAAAATAATCTCGAAAAATGACAGTGTAATTAATTCTCTTGTCTCGCGCGACAAAGGACATGGCGCTCGGCCGTGTTGACGGACGGATGGATGTGCCGCATGGCGTCGCGACGCGTCGCCGGCCGGCCGTTGATGGCGTCGACGTCCAGGAGGGAGGTCGCGTCGCGCAGTGGGTCAGAGGCGGCCAAAACTCTACACGCGTTTTGAGCTCTAGAGTCGCTAAACGGTATTCGATTAGAACGTGTGACCCCACCAATGTATTGCTCTCCTAACGAGGAATCCATTGGTGGGGTCACATGTTCGATTCGAGTCCCATCTAGCGACTCTGGGGCTCCAAACGTGTCCGGGATTTTGGCCGCCGCAACGGTCTTCTGACCCACTGTGCGTCGCGCACGCCGCGTCGCACGGCCGTAACGATAATGTTGTTGTCTGGGGCACGCCGCCGCCGCGCCGCGCCGCGGGCACTCGCTCCACGCCATCGCCTTGGTGATGGCTTCGGCCCGGCCGTGCTGCAGGCTTGACTGATGGCTTTTAAAAGCTTGGCAAAACTCAATTGATATTCCCCCTACCCCTGGCTAGCTGGTCGCGGCGCCGTCCCGCACGGTCGGCAAGGACCAGCACACCGATTCCGAACTGGGCGCCATCGCTCTGTCTGTCTCTCTCATCCTATGAGTGCGAGAAAGAGAGGGAGAGGGCACTGTCACTGTTATGGATCATCCTGCCTGCAGGCGGTGCGCGGACATGAACGCTGTCGCTTTCATCCGCGAGGCGCACGATCTTACTGCGCGTCCGTCGTCGGCGACCAAGACGTTCCAAACTCGTGGAGGGCGGAAGAGAGGGAACCGAACCCCCTTCCTCGTTAACGTAGAACAACAATGCCTCGATGTTGACAAACTAGTTCGCCTGCATCCTTTCGGGCTCACTCTCGCTGGTCGCGCCGTGCCTGGCGGCGGCTCTGGCGGCGGTGCCGTGGTTCCCACGTGGTGCTTGACCCCCGCCGCGCCTCCCACGTGCACGACGCATGTTGTAGAGTACGCCCCGAGCCGAGGAAAGCGAAAGGAACCGCGGAGTATCGCACGGTCAGGTGCGGCGCGGAGCAGCGCATCTTGCGGCGGCGGCGTCGCGGACCCGCCCCGCTCCTCCGCGCCCCACCCCGCCCCACCCCGCCCCGCCCCGCCCCGCCCCTCCTCGCCGCGCCCGGCGCCGCGCAGACACCGCCCCGCCCCGCGCCGCGCCGCGCCGCCTTCGCCACTGCCCTCTTGACACACATTCACGGCCGGGGCCAGTGCCTCGCCGCTTCCCCCTCCCTTCCCCCGTCCGGCCGTCTTCCGCGTGTCCACACATGGCACTTGGATGCGCCTGTCGCCGCATTCTGCCGCGCTTCCTGCTCCGCCACCGGCAGCGCGCCCCGTAGGCTGGACGGGCTCTGAAAAAAAAATTTAAAAAAATTATTGAATTTCCCTCGGCTGGAAAATGATTGCCGGAATGAATTAGATTGGCGTCAAAGAGGGGCATCCGGTCAGCGAATGCCGGATAATTTTGGCACCCCGTTCTGACCGCCTCAATAAATTGGACAGTGAAACGCAACGATTGAGCCTCTGCTCGTCCGATTTCGCGTCGGTAAGCCATCATTTTTGGCGTAGCCAGCGGGCGTTTGGTTTGCGTGAGGGTTCGATCCGGGGCGTCGCCGATGACCGCCACGCCCGGTCAACGTCCACGTCGCCGCGGCACCGTTCGCTCGCTGGACCGGCAGGCGTCGCTTTGTCTCTCTCGCATCCCTACCGTATGCCCAGGGTGCGAGAGAGACGGAACGAGCCCGCAGGACGGCGCCCTGACGGGCGACGCGACCTTGTTCCGCCTGCCTGCTCTGCTTGCCAGGGGAATCTGGTTCTACGGCTTCCAAATCTGCCGGACGGGACGCCGCCGACGAGTCCAGCGCGCGTCTGGCCCACTGTACGTCTGGCCCGCCCCACTGGTCGGCCGAGTCATGGCGGTCCTGCATGAAGCGCGCGCGAGCAAGCGAGTTGGCGGCGAGGCGATGTCCGCCCCGGCGGCCGAACCCGGAGAAAGTAAAGTTGATCCGGAGGACTGCGAGCAGCGGCAAGCCGCGCGGCCGCCGCCTCGCAAGCGGCATGAAACGGGCCGAAACCGACGCCATAGCCAGCCGCCCGCCGCGCCGCACCGCGCCGCACCGCGCCGCACGACCCATCCGCCCGTTAGCTCAGCCTTGCCCAGCCTTGGCCGTGGCCAAGCCTCCGGACTCTCGCTTTCCATGCTGTCCTTGGCGGCGCCACCGGCCGCACGCCGTGCGCCGCGTCCGCACGGGCGGCCTACCCTCCAGGCTGGCGAGAGAGCTGAGCTAATTGCTGTGGATGTGGTGGGCGGCGGTAAAAGCGCTCTGCGGGAAGCACGCCGTCGTCCGTCGGGTGACACTCCTGATTCCCACGGCCGCGGTCTAGTTCGGCGAGGCGGGCCGCCCGCAGCGTCGGCACGGCGGCAACAGCCTCGGCGTCCTCTGGGAGCGCGCGCGGGCGGCACGCAGGACGTGCTTGCTGCGACTCGTCGGCTGCCGCGGTGTACTCGAAGGCGCGGCGACGGTGGCCCCGAGCCGGGCTAGGCCGGCAGCCAGCTCTCCTCCCGGGTTTATTTGCCGATAAAAATGACTTGATCCCACAGAGCGCGCCAGCGGCCAGCAGCAGCGCCGCCTGCGGGCCAGACCAGTCGCAATTGGTGTCTTTATTTCCTGGCCTGGAGCTTCTGGATTGGACCGGACGAGGAGCTGGAGAGGGCGAGTGGGAGCAGGCGGCGTCAAATGAAGTCGACTTCAGGGCATACATTAACGGGCGAATATCGGGCGGCGCTGCGTCGTCGCCGTCGTCCTCGTGGCGAGGAGTGTGTGTTCATCCGAGTCGAGCGCGATGAGTCGACCGGGCCGAGGCCGTGCGCTGCGTCATAGGGTTGGGACGGGGATGTGGGTCGGACCCCGCCGCACTGTCGCGGCAGCCGGCCAGGACGCCGTCGGCCATGCCGTCCGTCTGGATCTGCGGCCACAGGCCCCCGGGCGTTAGCAGGGCGTGGCGCGGTGGGGCGGGGCGGGGCGGGGCGTGGTGGACTCCGGACCAGTTCCTCTTCGAACAGCTGCAGGTGCGTTGTGTGGATCCCGCACAGGGTAGCGGGGTCACCGTCGTCGTGACGTCGTCGCGGAGCTTTTTCCTGCATTCCTGTGCCGGTCGTCGGCGACCCGTGAGGCCACCGTGAGTCGGCGGTTCGAATACCCGCCGCTATGGGGCTGTCCGCTGCATTGGCGCGGCCATGAGGAGCCAGGCAGGCAAGCGACGCAAGACACACGACGCGTGCTAAAAGGAGGGATCGCTCGCGAGGACAAGAGGGGGAGTGGCCGCCGAGAGCGAGGTGGCGGGGCGTTCAGTGTGTTCATCAAGGAGACGCGCGAACTTCCCTCGGCTGCGAAGAAAAAAGGCGAGACTGCCGCGAGCACAAGTGTGCAGTGGGCCAGCGCGGCGTGCGAAGCGCGGCCTCGCCCGCTTCTCAAGGGCCCCGCCATCAGGGCCGTCAGGTCCATCAGGACGGGGCGCTTGTTGTGCGCACGACTACACCCCCCCTCCCTTCCCCCTCTGCTATCCGTCTTTGTCACAGTGGGACTGCTCCCTCACCTCCGCGACGCATCCTGCGACCGGCACCCGCGGCCCCTGCCCCCCCCCCCCCACTCCCTCGCCGGCCTGCTCCCTAGTTCCATCCTGGAACCGCTGTGACTAACCCAGCGGTTCCTAACCTGGGTCGCGGAAAAATGTTTTCTCCAACACACACAAGCATGAACCTCGAACAAAACACAAACCAACGTATATTGAATTTAACGATAGACGTCGCGGCGCGCCATCTGCGGCGCCATGATGTAAACCTGCACTGTAGCGACGGGCACGTTGGCTCCGGAACGCGACCCTGGCGGGAATGGCCGCCATATTCGCGCCTAGGGCCACTCGGGCGTCGTCCGTCGCACAGTTGGTCAGAGGACTGTTGAGGCGGCCAAAATCCCAGACACGTTATGAGCTCCAGAGTCGCTGAATGGGACTCGAATCGAACGTTTGACTCCACCAATGGATTCCGCGTGCGGGAGAGCAATCCATTGGTGGGGTCAGACGTTCGGATCGAGTCCCATTTCGCGACTCTGGAGCTCAAAACGCGTCTAGAATTTTGGCCGGCGCAACGGTCTTCTGACCCACTGTGCGTCGTCCAGGCCAACCCCCTTGACCGGGGCGGTGCGGGACGCGGTGCGGCGGATGTCATTCACGCCTCCATCTCGGGTAATAAAACGCGCAGACCGTGCCGGCCGAGCCGGACTAGAGAGACATCAACGTCATCCCTTCCCCCACCCCCACCCCGTTGACAGGTCGACAGTGCGAGGGCGAGCCGGCGAGCCTCGACGCGCTGCGCAGCGGCCGACCCGGAATTCAGGGATCATGGCTCGCCATAAAATTCAAGCCGGCCGGAGTCGGCCCGGAGAGTTATTGAATGCTCGGGGAGGTGCGGGACGAGGGACGGGGCGAGTGGACGTGGCGGCACGCGGCCGTAGTAATGAGACGTTCTCGGAGGCAAACACCGCCACGATCGCTGTGGACTCGGCCAGATTAGTTGTCTCCGCCGCCTCGCCGTGACGCGCCGTGACGCGCTGTGACGCATGACCTATCTAGCTTGATGGACCGTAACGTGAGCGGTAACACGGTGTGACGTGATGGCAGATAGCCAGCCCCTGCAGAGCGGCCCGTTGCACAGTGGGTCAGAAGACCATTGAGGCGGCCAAAACTCGAGACGCGTTTGGAGCTCCAGAATTGCTAAATGGACTCGAATCAAACGTGTGACCCCACCTATGGATTCCGCGTTCGGAGAGCAATCCATTGGTGGGGTCACACGTTGGGCTCGAGTCCTGTTTAGCGAGTCTGGAGCTCAAAACGCGTCGAGACTTTTGGCCGCCTGCGCCAGTCCTCTGGCCCACTGTGCGGTGGGGTCAACACGGACGGCACTTCCGGCACGTCCGGCCGCTCGTCGACGGAACAGGCGTTGACGCGGGCAAGGGGCTCCTCACAGAGAACATAGTTCTCTGTGGGGCTCCTGGGCGGGACTGCAGCATGCTACCGTGCCGCCTTGGTCCGATTTTTCGAGGAAGAGAGCTGTTCCCTCTGCGGTAGTTACGTTGTCTGGCGTGCTGGAGAGCACCGCCTCGACTGGGAGCGTCTCTGGAGGGCCGTCCGGAGAGCCCCTGGAGGAGAGCCGCTCCCCCTCACTGATGACTGATCGATCTGGAATGCGAAGCAATGCCAAGCCGACTCCCTGACGCCTTTCCGTTTCTGCCCGCAGAGAAACTGTTCAAGAAGAAGCTGATGACGAGCTTCTTCGCACTGCTGCTCATCGTCAAGATGATCAAGGTCAAGCTGATGTTCCTGCTGCCGCTGATCCTGGGCGTGGGCACCGCCAAGAAGCTGCTGCTGAAGGTGCTGCTGTTCCTCTTCCCCGCGCTGTCCCACCTGTTCAAGCTGTGCTCGTACTACCACGCCAACTACGCCAAGTACCACCACCACCATCACAAGGTAACGACTTCACCGATCGAGAGCGACATTTTCAATCTGCCGGCCGTTTTTGTCGGGATTTCCTTTGTAGCCAACAGCGGCTTTCGCGGGCTTTTCGCGGCGCTAGGCGATGTGCGATGACCCCCATGAGAGTGGTGGGGAGGTGGTTGTGGCGGTTTGTCAATTTAGCGCCCCGCGGCGAGTGGCGACGGTGCCCCGTTGCTGAGCGACCCCCGCGAGTCGGGTCCCCAGAGGGGCATCTCTTTGTTCCCGCTGACAGCTCCAGGGTGGAGCCATCCCTGGCGAAGCCGCCCCGGGGCCGTCCGCCCCAGCCGTGGACTACGCTGCTGCAAAGTGTGAGTGCTTCTCATTGCCCGTCTTCATCTTTTTCAGATCGCCCACCACCACCACGTGATCCCCGTGCCCGTGCCACAGCCCGTGCCGGTGGCCGCTCCGCCCCACCACGGCGGCCACGGCGGCCTCGCCGGCCACGGCGGCATCGAGTACAGCGGGTCGCCGCCGCCGTACTCGGGTCACTCGTCGTACGTGCCGGACCCGTCCGGGCCCGTGTACGGCGCGCCGCCCTCCGGACCCTCTTCGGACTCCAACCCCTTCGCCGACTTCGCCGGGGGGGCCGGCGGCGGCTACGAGTACCCGGCGCACAACCGCAACGAGAACCTAGGCGTGCTGCCCGCCAACCAGCAGAGCAACGACGTGATGGCGGCGTGGGGGCTGGGCGCGGCGCCGGGCGTCACCCCGGGCGTCGTCGGCCAGGGCCTCGGCCAGGGCGCCAACCCCTGGGACGACCAGCGCGTCTACAGACACACACCAAACGCCGTTGGCAAGCGGAAACAAGGAGGGGTGAGTAGCAAAAACAAGATATAGAGGCAACAATTTTTTGTATGACCGTCGGGCAGAATTGGTAATTTTTTTTCCAGGAGAACATTTTTGCTTGAGATGCCCTTGCCACTTTGCTGATATATATCAAACTGATTCGTCGCAGCGTGACGAATTTATTTCCCGCGGCGCGTGGCGGTGCTGTGTTTTCATTCGCCACCCCGGCGCCCCAGTGCGCCCCAGTGCACCCCGGCACCGGAACGGGGTTTGCTGAGGGACTCGCGCCCCTCGGCGCCGGGCTGCTTGGGTATTAAACTGATCACGTTTACTTCTCCGTCCCTCTCGACACCACCTCCCCTTCCCAAAGGGCCCTCGGAGATTCCCCCCCCCCCCAGCGCCGGGGGAGTACCCTGCCGTCCCCAAAACGCCCGTGCCGCGCCGGACTCGAGGACCGCTCCAGGACCCCTCATCGGCCAACAACCCCTCGACGCCGACGCCGTCCACCACATTCCATTTGCAACTCAAATCCGTGCGCGTTTGGCCGAATTTAATTCCGGCTCCATATCATCGCCGTCCAAGCAACAGAGCCTTGGCCCTTCATTTGCGTAAGACACGCTTGGGCGCGTCGCACCGGTGGCGGGGCGTGGCGTGGCGGGGCTGGGGTGACGACCCAGCCACGGCACCCATCGATGCACGCGCCTACCCGGGAAACTATTTTCGCAATCAGTTTTAAAGCGGGAAATCCGTCCTCACGTCCACACCCACCGTCCCCACGCATTATTATTATTATTGCCGCAATTAGACTGGCGGATACATAACAAGGCTGAATCAAAATGATTCCACGAAAATAGGCAAGCGATTCGACGACGCCCCGCGTAACTCCTAAACGTAGATCCTGACAGGCCATTTTCCCGTTGTAGCTCACTATGTACAGCCGCCGTAAACGCCATCCCCTCCTCCTCTCGCCGTCTCATGCAAAGCGGGTCGAAGCGCTCATCGCAGACCACCGTGCTCCTCAGGCTGTGACACGAATTTAGATAAGTTTTATTTAACTTGCCGAGCCGAGTTTTCAGCTTGTCGGCCCGTCGGTTCGTCGGGGTGCTCGGGGACGTCCGGAGAGCCGGCAGGCACACCCTCCCTCGATCATCACCCGGCGCCCGAGTTCAGATTTGGCCCTCCGTCTCGGGACGGAGGGGCGGCGGTATTCAAATTAATTTAATACATCCTGTCACGGCCAGTGACGGGGAAGTGACATTCAGAACGGGGGAGTGAGCGTGGGGAGGGGGAGAAAAGGAGGAGGGACACTGCGGCGACAGCGTTAGCAGCAAACATACTCGGATAGGGAAATATAATGCGGTTCGGTCATCGGGCCTGGGTGACGGCCTATTGGCAGCCTCCTTGTCGGCTGTGGAGACGACCTCGGTTACTTCCTCGGTGACTGTTTTGGCGACGGCCTCGGCAGGGGCAGTATTTCCTTGGTCCAGCCAAGTAGTATGGGTGCCCCTTACTAGCGGGCTGAGATTTGGGTCCCCATTCCTCATGGTCTGAGTAGTTCAGCGGCTTTCTTGATCATGTGTCCGTCAGTGTCAAGATCGGACACTCTAGCAAAGACGTCAAAGGCCCATGAAAGCCGATCAGCGACGCGGGGCGATGAGGAACCGAAATGGCGGCCCGCGACTATGCGGCACCTATACTACTCAGGCACACAACACGCGAGTCTTGTAAATTACCCTCGACTCACGGTTGGGTAACTTTCAGCGGTGAGACTAAATCAGCCGCGGGGCTTTATGCACGCCGCCGGTGTGTAGAAACGGAGCCTGGCTGAGTCGGTTGAAGGTCTCACTTTGCGGGGTGGAGTGCTCCGTGATCGGGGCGCTGCTTCAGGACACGGCAGAACGGCTGGGGAGGCGGCGACCGCGATGCGTCTTCATCAGACTGTATTGAGAGTTTGGTGGAGTTGTGGCCGCATGCGGTGGGTCCACCCACTCGGCCGGCCGTCCCGCCTTGCCTACTACAGGCCGTGTCCGTCGTCGTCCTCCATATCTGCCAACCCTCTCGCGCTGCTGTGAAACCGCGAAATCCCTTATCGTGATTGGAACTCTTCTCCGCAGGTGGACACCGCGGCGCCCAGCCCGTCCTCCCCGCAGCCCGCTCCGAGTCTCGCCGACGTGGTGGGCCCCACGGTGGAGGTGGCCTACGACGCGTTTTACAGCCCGCTGCTGCAGCGCATGGACAACGTGTTCGTGCAGCTGGGCTTCAACGAGGAGGCCTGCCGGGAGCGCCTCGTCTGCTCCATGTACAAGAAGCCGTCGCGGTTCGCGCCGCACTCCAACCTCGTCTCTGCCGAGCTCAGCAGGTGAGGGCAAACGACTCGGAACACAGAGCGCGGTTGATTTGGGACTGCGACACAATATAATCGGACGTATCAGTGACAATAACAGTCGCGGGACAGTGAAGGCATCGGGAACCTTCCGGGCCAGGCTGGAACCGGCACAGCCTCAGGCGGGCGATCCGTATCGAGCTCGGGAAGAGGGTGAGCTGGCATTAACTGCGTGGCAGTGATCGCCGATCGGCCGCACAATAAGCGAGAAATATTCCAGCAGTGGCAGGCAGGGAGTTCCTGGTGCGTCCCTCTGCGACTCAAATCGACGAAGCAGAGGCAGCGTCCCCGCCGGCACGCCACGGCACCGTCCATTATTCCACGCCTGTTCGTGTAACAAGACGCGGAAAGGGAAATAATGCCCCGGGAAGCTCCGTCTTTATAGAATGACACAGCTTCCAAAGCCTCTCCGCAGACCCCCCCCCCCTCCCCCCCCCCCGAGCCCCACCCTTCCCACCGTCACTCCGCGCGGCTTAGGCTCCCTGGACCCCGGGGCGAGTGGGAAGAGAAGCCACTTGGGACACAGAGCACCGAACTACCATCCCTTTCGCGGAAGAAACCATGAATGGTGGTAACCAAAAAATTCAGAACCCGATAGTTGGTCTCAATATTCTTTTTCGCTCATACTAGACCATAGTGTTTTTCTCGTCTGACCTGCGAGGAATGTTTCCTTTTTCAAGAAGGAAAGTGCATTGCATGGTGACCAGAAAGGCCTGTCACTTGCGTGTAACGTCGAAGCAAATGGTGTTTCTCGCCGACCGCCGTTAGATGCGGCGGTCCGCGTGCGAGAGTGCCCCTTCTGGAGGTGCACGTCTGGGGAGTGGTCCAGTGGCCGGGCACGGGTGGGGGGCAGTCGCAGCTGTCACCATCGTGCAGGCTGACGCACAGTGGGCCAGATGACCGGCGCAAACGGCCAAAACTCTAGACGAGTTTTCAGCTCTAGAATCGCTAAAATGGGACTCTAACCGAACGCGTGACCCCACCAACGGATTGCTCCCCGAACGTGGAATCCATTGGTGGGGTCACAGGTTCGGTTCGGAGAGATTTGGTCGTCTGCGCCGGTCTTCTAGCCCTGTCGCCCAGCCTGACTGCCAACCAGGGCGACGACACCGTCTGCGTCCCGCACGGCCCAGCTGCTGGATCCCGGAACACGGCGGCCCCGAACACGTGGCGCCCCACGCCATGCATGCCGTCCGGCCGGACCAACCGGCACCAACCGCCACTGACCTGGATCAGGTCGAGCCGCCAGTAGAGTGGAGGGCTCAGACTGCATAAATGAGTGCGCGCGCGCGCGTGTGTGTGTGTGTGTGTGTGTGTGTGTGTGTGTGTGTGTGTGTGTGTGTGTGTGTGCGCGCGCGCTGCGTCCGACCTCGCTGAAAGGCAGGAAAGCCACCCACTGTCCGCGGTACATTACCATTTGCGAAGCATTTTGCTCGGCTTTAGCGCTGCTTTGTGCGTCTGGCTTTGTGCTGAATGGTGTGGTGTAGGTATGGTGGCGGTGGCAGCCCTGCCCCGCAACACACGCCACGCCCCCACACTCCACGACGTGTAAATGCCGCAGGAAAGAGGTTCTCGACACGAGGCGGGGCGCCACCCACCCCTCAATTTTTCATACCCGCCGCCCTGTTTGGGTAACGCCGTGTGGCACCTGCGATAAAAGCTGTACCCGACCCCCTCCCCCTTTCCTCCTCTGCTGTCCAGCCACCCCGAGGGCGGCGGCGTCCTTGGCCAGAGCAAACAATGACAACAATGACAACAAAAATCAATCGCCCCGTTTTTATTTTGTTTTGCTCGCGGTGTTGTCCCAGCGGGCTTTTGTCCCGGCGGTCCGGCGGCGGTCCGGCGGCAGTCCGGGGCCCGACAGGCGTGTAACGCGCCGGGTGCGGCGTGACTCTGCAGAGGAGGCGCTAAGCCGACGCCGCTCGGCTCACAGTGGGCCAGAAGACCGGCCCAGGGGGCCAAAACTCTCGACGCGTTTTCATCTCCAGAGTCGCTAAACGGGACTCGAACCGACCGCGTGACCCCACCAATGCATTCCTCGTTCGCAGAGCAATCCATTGGTGGGACCACACGGTCCGTTCGAGTCCCATTCGGTGACTCCGGTGCTCAAAACGCGTCTAAAGTTTTGGCCGCCAGCGCCGGTCTTCTGGCCCACTGTGCGTCTGGCGCGTCACGGCCCCTCCTCCCCCCCCTCTTGCACTGACATTATTGTTATTGGGAGATGGCCGGGCCCGGTGTAGTACGAATAACGCGCGCGCAGCACTTTTACGAGAAGGCCGAGTCCAATATAGAGAGAGCAAACAGTGTCGCTGGCAGGGCTGGCGAGGAAGGGGTGAAAGGGAAAAGGTACGGGGGGGGGGGACAAGTTTGGTGTTGACCTGTTGCTGCGTGGAAGCTCCGCCTGGCCCTGCGTGCCCTGCGCGCCCTGCGCTGCCCCGCCAAGGGCCCCGCGGCCGCGCCTTCCACCCCGTCGCCCCGCCGGGGGCCCTTCGGCAGCCTTTGGCGCGGTGAGGCGCTAATCACGCACCTTGCCCCAAAACGGCGCACAGTGGGCTAGAAGACTGGTGCAAACTGCCGAAATTCTGGAATCGTTTTGAGCTCCATAGTCGCTATAGTATACACAGGACTCGAATCGAATGTTTGACCCAAACAATGGATTGCTCTCCGGACGAAGAAGTTGGTGGGGTCACACGTTCGTTTCGAGTCCCATTCAGCGACTCTGGAGCTCAAAACGCGTCTCGAAGTTTGGCCGCCTGCGCCGCTCTCCTGACCCACTGTGCCGCCCTCCGCACTACTCCTCGTTGACGACGCCACGGTCTTGATCTCGATCTCCAAGGGGAGGCGCAGCGGGGTGCAGCAGGGCGCGGCGCCCCTCGCCGTGTCAACAAGGGTCGGGTTCGGTGGCCGGACGGAGCGCCGTGGAGGCGGGCAGCGCTGCAGCCCCGGCGTGCGCGGCGGCTCTGCCTACGCGCCGATCCACAGGCGCTATGATGCGTCGGTGCCGCGTGAGGGATGGAGCCTGCCAGCCTGCCGCTGCTGTGCTCCCTCTCCCTCATTATAAATGATGCTCCGCCGCTGTCTGTCTCTCTCGCACCCTCTCGGAACGCTCCACGGGTCCGAGAGGGACAGCGCCACGAAAGCACACCGTGTTTTCGAATGAGCCCGAGCGGGCTGGAAAAAGAAAATGTGGGGCCTCATAAGCGGCAGGAAATTACTACCGCCAATATTGTCCGATCGGTCCGTTGATTAAAAGCCATGGCAAGGTGGAGATCGCCGAGAATCTCAGCCCGAGATCTAATTAGGCCGAGATCCGCCTCCGGAAGACAACAAACTCAAGGCCGTCGTCGTGGACGCGCGCCTCGCCTCCGTCGCGAAAAAAATTCCCCCCTTCCCCTTCCACCACACCCTACGCTCGCGTGTTTGCGCGTCCTTCTCTCATTTTTCCCCCACATGCCCCACTTTTCCTCCGTTCCCGGCTCGTCAGCGAAAGGACATAGAAAATGGGGGGAAGCTTCCGCTGCGAGCTGCGAGTCGGTGGAGAGGAGGGATGGGAGGGGAGGGGTGGGGGAGGTGCTTCCTGAGGAACAGAGTGCTGGCATCCCCTGTGTCGGCCGTGATGCAGCTCGGCGAGCAGGCCCTGCTCCGCACACAAAGCCTCGAGGAGGTGAGGCGGGAGGGCGCGCTAGCGGCGTATGGCGTATGGGCGTTTGCCGGCGGCGGCGACGTCGCCGTGTTCTCTCCGGCGCAGTCTCCTGCTTGGCCGGGCCGACACACACTCACTCACACTCACACACACACACACACACACACACACACACACTCTCTCTCTCTCTCTCTCTCTCTCTCTCTCTCTCTCTCTTTCTCACACACACACACGCACACCTTCACGTGTCGCGCGGGCGGAGGGAGGGGTGGCTACAAAGGACAGGAAATTGAAGAAGACATGGGGAAGACGACGTCGGCCTTGTACGCGAAAATCGCCCTCATTTGTGCTGCCGTGGCGGGGTAGGCTGGGGCGAGGCAGTGCGGGAGAGACCAGAGAGACATGTGTCTGTGTGGGATGGTAGGGGCAGGGAGGGCCTGCGTGTGAAATGGTAGGGACAGCGTCACGCCTGTCGCCAAGAAAACGGCACTCGAGGGGAAAATGTGGCGTTCGTGTCGGTTCATGGCCGCGGCGCGTGTCGCGGATGATCACGCCCTCGATCACATTGACATTTCTGTTTGTTGTTTGTGTGCCCAGGGACCCCAGTGAGCTGCAGAAGCCCTCCTCCCTCAACTCGGCCGTGGTGCGCTTCTACCGCTACGTGCAGGCCGCCCGCGACGGCCAGAACGCCAAGGACTGCCTGACGCTGTACCCGGCCTGCACCGTCAACACGGAGCTCTGACTCCGCGGCCGCCTTGCTCCACTTCCCAAGCAGCACGACGTGTTTACACGAGTTTTGACGAACGTTCTGACAGCGTCCTGCGCGGGGGGCCAGCTCGCCGCGAGCAGGTCATGCTGGCCCTCGGCGTCGAGGCCGTCCGCTGTGCCAACGTTCCAGTAAGCTACTTGTGCTCCTTGGGGCGCGCGGGGAACGCCGCGCCTCGCTGGGGACAATCCACGTTCAGTTCAAGTTCTTGAGGGGTCTCCCCTCAGCAACTCTTGGGTCGGTAAATGGGGATGCAGCAACAGCGTTTTGACGGGGTCTGGATTCGGAAAGCCCCGCATTAATGCCTATGTCCAACTTTCCGAGATCCATCACAATGTCACGCATGCGCGCATTTTGTGAAACCTTACGAAATTTGGCACAAATTTGGGTGATTGAGCGAACGATTGTTTCGACGAATTATCTCACGCGCTCTAAATTATTGAGTGGACCTTGAAATAAAAAAAAAAGTGCAGTTAATTTACTGTTTTCGTCAGGTCATTTTTCAACTGACCTATCTTTGTGTGCATTGCTGTTTTAGTTAAGAAAGAGTACAATAGTTTTCGTAAAAACTCAGGGAACGCAGTGTGCTGTCACAGCGACCACGAATACCCAGCAGACTGAATACGAAACACAAAACTGAAAATTATGGGAATTTCGAAACATTGAAAAATGTCATTGTTCACCCACTGACTAATGTACTCACTCCTGCTCACGTAGTCATTAATGTAGCAAGTATGTTTTAAGTAAGTTATTTATTATTTATTTGTTTATTTATGTATTTAATATTTATTGTTTGATCTAAGAACGACGCAGATTGTGCCTTTCTCAATTCAGGCGCAGCTCTGCCACCAGAGTCATGTTGATATTTTAAAGCTAATCAATTCGTGCGTTGTAATTGTGGCATGCAAACCGATGCTCCATCCACATGATGGCGCGTTTTGCTGCTGCAATAAAATTCCTTGACATGTGTTTCGATACGAAAAAGGCCATACCTGTTTTATTGTTTGATTTTTATGTTGTTCATTGTTGAATAATTCGTAGTTAGACATTGCTTTCCTTTAGGCTGATTCGAGAGAATGAAAAGTGTGCCTGTGTATTTATTTTGAATGAATAAAGTTTAGAGAGCCGAGTGTTTATTTTCTTCATTAAATTTACCTGTCCCCGTTGCGTTTGGCAATCCTCACCACGACCGACACTGTAGCCATCCCGCCGAGCTGGCGCGTCCTCGCGACACGAACGAAATCGTTTCAAAATGTTGCGCGGTAAACTGTGCCCATTCACTGGCGGCCCAACGTTTGCCCGTTCCAAGCGAGGGGGAAGCAACTCAAATTTTTTGTGTACGTTTTACAAAATTTCTTGAATTTCTTAAATTTTTTGAAATTTTTCTAATTTCTAAAAAATGGAACTCTACACCCCCTCCCCAGTCTTAATGGGGAGGCCTCCTGCTTTACTTCGGTGTTCGGGATGGGAACCGGTGCTATCAGGTAACTGGGGTTAATCCGATCCAGCGACTTCGATATCGTACGCCGGGGGACCCAGTAGGACCCGAGGACGCCGACACGCCTCAAACATGGGCAGAGTAGAGTAAGGCAGAGACGATAGAGAGACAGAGAAAGAAAGAAAGAGAGAGAGTAGTTTTGGGAGCTTTTGTTTGCGCAGGCTGGTCGGTACCCAAATGGTACACCCGCTGTCCGGCGCTCCCAGACCCGAACATGCAGTCAGTGGGCCAGCTTCAAAGGACTTATCAACTCCATCCGACGAATCGAAATGGACCCACTCGCGACCAATCTCGAGTGGCTGGCTCGATCGGGGATCGAACCAGTGCCGAGGCCAATCCGCCGAAGCGGACTGCTTTTTAGACACCCGGGTGTAATGGCCTGGATTGAGCCTAGACCACTACACCACCCTGACTTGCACGTCTGCCGAGTGTTGGACGACGGGTTTGAGTCGCAGTGGGAGGAAGCCAGTCGAAAAATGAAAGGAAATATGGGGATTCGATTCCCGGACCTTTCGGTCAGGGTCGGACGCCTTAACGGCCTCAGCCACCACGGCTCATGTCTGCCGCCGATTGAAGCGGGTTCTTGACGCGACAATGAGCAGCGGTCAGAGAAAAATGTTGTGAAGTAGTAAGATATGAACCGCCGATCCCCATACCGGGAATCTTACGCGTCTACACCTCCAGCCACCACGGCACATGATGGTGAATGCGCATTGCTGTGGGTTTGAAGCACACTGGGGAGGGCAGTAAAAAATGCATTTTTCGTAATTTTTTCAAAAAATCTTCAAAATTTCTAAAAAATCTCAATAGAATTTTTTTAAATTGTTCTATAAAATTATTCAAATTTTTTAATATTTTTTTTAAAATTTTTCAATAAAATTCTTTTAATTTTTTGACATTTAAATTGTTGGTGTACATGTATTTGGCCAGTTGTTTCCCCCTCGGTTCCAAGTCTCGACCGGGACAAGTTTGTGCGCCGTGGTGCGAGTCCCGCCTGGCGAGCGTCGCGTCAGCGCCTGACAGCTGCGTCGCTGCGTCGCTCCGTCCGCCCGGAGGCGAGACGGCCCCGGCAGCTGGCGTGTCGGATGTGCTGCCCACCTGCTGGGCGTCCAGCCGCCCAGCTTGCCTCCAGGGCTCCAGCAAGGCGGAGTCCGTCGGCGAGGCAGAAGCGGCGCGTCCCGCGAGTCCGCGCCTTGATTTGGATTTAAAGGCCGCCAAGAGGTGCACGGGGGTGCACGGGGTGCCGCGGGTGCGCCAGGGTGTTGAACACCCCACCCAACCTGTGGCTGCGCGGGGCAGCGGCGGCAGCGGCGGCAGCGGCGGCGGTCCGGGCCGCGTCGGGCGCGCGCCGTGGAGTCTCCCAGCAGCCCCCTGGGGGTGGGGGCGCGCGGCGGGGTGGTGCCTGGGGGCGGCGGCGGCGGCGGCGGCGGCTCAGTGCGCGTCCAGACTCCGGGCGAGAGGGCTGCGCCGGGAGCCCCGCTACCGCCCCCAGCAGCACCGTGCCGGGCCGCGGCGAACCTGCCGGCCCGCTGCGCGCCGCTGCGTGTCCAGCACCTGTTGTGGCGGCGCCGGCACGACATGTGAGCCGAGCCCAGGCCGTCCAGACTGGTCCAGACTGGTCCAGACTGGCAGCGTGGATGGGGTGCTTCAACTCCCACGAGGAGCAGGGAGCTTCCAGCGCCTCCGGCTCCGACGGCCAGCAAGTCACCACCTGGAGGGCGAGGCCGAGTCTACGTGAGTGCCATGGGCTGCCCTGGCTGCGCTGGCTCGACAGTTAGCAGCGAGTCCATTTTAGCGCGTCACAAAAAAAAAAAAAAAGTTCAAAATGTACATCGCGGACACATGAATTGTGTCAACTATGAAAAACTCCGGTAGAGTGTCAAAGAGATTCAGTCACACGGGTTCAGGAGACTGCGACAGAAGTTTAATACTGTCGAAGGCGTCTTTCTCCCGATACGACGCCTTTCTTTTGGTGAATCTTACGGTTCTCAACTCAAGCCTGCTTCGCCGATTGGTGTCACTTCCATCCACACCTTGCTAGGGCAGGTCCCACTCGGAGTGCGGCTCGTCGCGGTCAAAGTGTTGCACAGCCACGGTGCCGGTTCGCGTCCTCCCACCGGAGCTATTTTTTTTTCTCTTCCTGCGCAGCGGAGGACGGAGGCAGAGAGAGGCTGCGCAGGAGGTAGCGGTGATGACATACGCCCGCTGCCCTAGCTGCCCCGCATGCACAGCTGGGCTGCATTTATACGGCCCACTCGTAAAGGGGGCTGGTCTAGAGGGGGTGGGCTGGGATGATCGGTCGGCCATATCGTGAATAGGGTTTGTGCATCTAAACGAGGCCATCGGCCGTAAAGGAAGGAGCTGGGCGGAGGTACGCCAAGCCAGCCAAGCCAGCCAAGCCAGCCAAGCTGAGCGCCACTGGGTGGAACAGAAACGTACAGTGGAGTCGAGTCACTGGAGGGTCGGGAGGGGGGCACCGCTGGAGCCAAGTGTATGATAGCCTGAGGGTTGTATTAAGAAGTAGGGTTCGATCCGCTGACCCCAGTGTCGGGCAATCGAAAGAAGAAAAAAAAAAGGTGAAAAAATATGGCACTGTATTCGATCCGCCGACATCAGTCCCGAGAAGCCGACGCCTCAACAACATGGGCCACCACGGTACATGTTGGAAGATAGCTGATGCCACAGCTTCGAAACGCACTGACCGAGGCAGTGAACTTAAAAGTAAGTAGATGTTGGGCGTTGAACCCCCGGACTTATGAGTCGGGTGCAGACGTCTGGGTGCTGTTGTTGGCCTCGTACAGGCCCCCGTGGAATAGCCGGTCGAAAAAACATTTGAGGAGCTGGGAGTCGTTCGCGGGACCCTCCACATGGAACCACACGCCTCTCATCTCTCGACCAACACGGACCAACACGTCTATTATGATCAATCACGCAGAAAGCGCTCAAAGTTCTTTTCTTTTGACGCATCTGCGTTGTACACACAAATGCCGCGCGGAATTTTCCCGTCCCCTCTGGCCAAAACAAGCTTACCGGGGACCGCGGCTGAGCTGAGGAGCGGATTCCTGCAGTTGCTCTTCATACGCCACGTCACAATATATTACTTTCCGGCGGCGGGCGGGTTGCCGCGCTCCGTGCTGGGCCTGCTTGCGGGACCAACAGCGCCCGCTCCCCCGGGATCTCCCCCCCCCCATTCTACCTCGTGGAAATACTTGCGGTTATTGCAAGGAACTGGCTGCCCACGCACAACAACGCGGGTGACTCAGCTTCCCGTGCGCAAACTGTAGCCAAAACTTGCCAAAAAAAAAAAAAAAAAAAAAAAAAAAAACGAGGGTTTTTACCAATTATAAACCATTCCCTCGTGTTTTTTTTGCAATATTTTTAAATACGAAATTTTGGTATTTGCTAGGAATAATTGTGGCTTCAACAGTATTTAGTTCTGGGAGGAAAGCGGCAGAGAGCCAGTGTCCCGTTGTTGTTATCATTGCGGGGTCGCCACGCCACGGCGAGCAGGAGCGGTTCTCCGCATCGCCAGTTGGAACACGTATACAGTTGTGGCGGTGTCCCTCCTCATATTGCTTCAACCCCCCCCCCCCCCCCCCCCCGCGGTGGCGGGCCTCCACCCCTCTTCCCTAAGTCGGTGTTTCCGCTGGGTGAATCACCTCCCATTCTCTGCTGCCTTTCCTTCGCTCTAATTCCCTTTCAATTTTTTCTTTTCGCGTGGTGAAAAATTGCGTTTGTTTTTGGTTTGCGGCCGACCGCCTGGCACCGGAAGCGAGTGAGAGAGGGAGAGAGGGAGATGGGGAGAGAGAGGGAGAGAGAGAGAGAGAGAGGGAGAGAGAGAGAGAGAGAGAGACGCAGCGACGGAAACGACTCGTGGAATCATCCTGCAGATGATGTTGTCGTGGTCGGGGAGGTCGTGGTCGCGCCGCGGGGGGGTGGCCTGTCAGCGCTTTCACTTCGACACGCTGTCCTTGACGGAGACTCTGTTGTTGCAGTGCCGCGCGCATGCGCCAACAAGATGCTTAGCGTGCTGCACCCCAAGAACCACTCCGTGCCCGTGCTGCGCCACACCGTGCGCGTGGCGCGCTTCGAGATCCACCTGGACGTGTGGGTGGCGGAGCAGCTGGTGCGGCGCCGATCCAGCGCGCAGAGCAGCAGCCAGGACTGCGAGGTGCTGGAGAACGCGGCCTACGCGGACGGGCCCTGCTGCAGCAACGCGTCGCCGGCCCCGCAGAGGGACGTCATCGTGGAGCCCAGGCCGCCAGGCGCGGACGCCGACGACGCGGACGACCCACACCGCGGGCACTCCGACGCGGTGGGCGCGGTCACGAGGCCCTGCCGGCTGGTGGAAGCCCAAATGGTGCCGCACCACGTCATGAGGACCATCACCTGCGACGACGAGGACGTCACCGAGGACGTCGGCGATGGTGCCGCCGATGTGGCCGCCGATGTTGTCGCCGAGGACGTCGCCGAGGACGTCGCCGATGCCGCCCCCGAGGTCAGCGCCGAAGACATTGGCAGCACGCCGGGGCAGTCCCTGGAGACGGCCGTATAAGGCGGCGCCGTGGTCCCACCGGATCAGAAGGCGGCGGCTTCGCGGACTCGACCCCCTGCAGGACTGTGAACTAGAGGACTAAACAGCAAAGTGACTCTCTCGTGATTTTTTTTTGGTCCAAGTGCAAATGGACACAGTGACGATGTCAGTGAACGCTACCGCGAGCCCGGCGTACCAGCAGAGCCTCCAGGTGCCGCGGCCGGCCGCGCTCGCAGCGGCCGCCAACGCGTCGCCGCTGCAGCAGTCGCACTACAACTGGAGCCGGCACCCGGACATGGACATCATCGAGGACGCGGGCGTGCAGGCCTTCTTCTTCATCTGCTACACCACCATCTTCGTGCTGGGCGTGTTCGGCAACGTGCTCGTCTGCTACGTGGTGGGCCGCAACCGCGCCATGCAGACCGTCACCAACTTGTTCATCACCAACCTGGCCCTGTCCGACATCCTGCTCTGCATCCTGGCCGTGCCCTTCACGCCGCTCTACTCGTTCCTCGGCCAGTGGAT
The DNA here is from genome assembly GCA_030522485.1 of Stenchaetothrips biformis. Lineage (NCBI taxonomy): Eukaryota > Metazoa > Arthropoda > Insecta > Thysanoptera > Thripidae > Stenchaetothrips > Stenchaetothrips biformis. The sequence goes on along the minus strand of CM060088.1, from coordinate 8,841,646 downwards.
CTTCGGCAGCATGCTCTGCCACCTGGTGGCCTACGCGCAGGGCACGAGCGTGTACATCTCCACGCTCACGCTCACGTCCATCGCCATCGACCGCTTCTTCGTCATCATCTACCCGTTCCATGTGAGTAATGGCCGCCATTTATCTTCATTAGCGTCTCGTCATTAAGTCCGGCCGGCACCGCCAGGACGCGCCAGTAGGCCGCCGGGGCGTGGCGCCCACCCCGCCCCGCCCCGCCCCGCAGCCCCGTGTTGACACTTTGTATTTTGTTGTGGTGCGCAGGGCAGGACTGGGTGGGGTTGGCGGTAAGCGGGAGCCCGACCGCAAAAAAATAAAATAGAAATACAACAACAACAACAACATCTTAATGAGAGACCGCGCCCCGAGGCCCGGAGGACGCGGACGAGGCCCTCGAGCAGCAGCGGCGTGCGCGCGCGCTCTAAGTAGGAGGGCCTGTTGCCCGTCGTGCGTGGCGTACACGCGTGTGCTGCGGAGGGGCGGCGTCCACAGAGACGGACTACGCCGATTCCTTCGGGGAAAATGTATCTCCTAGGGGTCGTTAGACCTGCCTGTTCCGAAGGCCTTGGGTTCTCTTTTCGCGACCACGCCGAGCTTGTGCGCCGAAACGTGGAGAGCGACCGTTGTTGAAACCGAAATCGCGTGTCTCGAACTGCCCCTCGTGGATTGCACGGATAGCAGCACCGCGTCCTTGAGGAGTCCTTGCCGCGCTGCCTCGGCTGCCTCGCACAGTGGGCCAGACGACCGGCGCAGGCGGCCATAACTCTAGACGCGTATGCCAGGACTCGAACCGACCGTGTCGGACCGTGTGACCCAACCGATGGATTGCTCTCCGAACGAGGAATCCATTGGTGGGGTCACACGTACGGATCGAGTCCCATTTAGAGACAACAGGGCTCAAAACCCGTCCGGAATCTTGACCGGCTCCACCGGTCTTCTGGCCCACTGTGCCTCGCCGGCCCGGCGTTGTCGCCCCGTGTTTATCTTGCGGCTCCTCGGCCGATTTCCCCCGGGGCCGCTGCCGTGCCGTGGCGTGCAGTGGGCCGCGTCTCGCCACGCGCGTCGCGAGGCCTACAGTAGACTAATAAAAAAAAAGAAAAACTATCCCGAAACAAGATCACAAGGCTACTTTGTGCATAAAAATTTACGACTACACTGGGTGTCGAACCCAGGTCCCCCGGACTCCGAGTTCGACGCCACTATGCGCTCTCGGCCACCGTGACAAGTAACACTGGGGAGACGGTGCCTTTGACAGGCTGGATCCGTTTCATACAGAGTGCGCGTGTCAAAAAATCAGCAAAAGATACGGCGGGATCCGAACATCAGCTCTCGGATTTAATATTCTGCGCACAGACGCTCTCGACCACGGTGCAAGCCGCGTTCCACAGACCACAGCGATGCAACCCCTCCCCCTCCCCCACCGGTCTTCCCTTCCTAAAGCCCTCTGGAATGCAGCAGGACGCACAAGGGACCGAGATAGGCTCGCCGCCCGCCCCCCGCCCCTGGTGACTCCCGGGGGAGGGAGGAGGCAGTAGCCGGCGGCGCTGGCCGAGCGTTCTGCCAAGCGAACCCGAGGAACGCTTCGTCGGTCTGTCTCTCTCGCACCCCTACAGGGTGCCCCATGAGTGCGACGGGGACGGAGCCACGAAACACGACACACACGGTACACGGTAAGACCGTCTCCTGCCAGGAATGGACCGACATTCATGGGAATCCTGCGGCAGATCCTTCCTGGGCATTGGCCGCGATATTCCTGCGAATCCCAGGAGATTGATTTACCGCTTGCAGAACGCCGCCGCCACGGCCACGCACCCCCACACTGACGTGAGCATACGCCGTGACTAATCCAGCCACCCACCCCGTGTGCCAGCAGCCGCGGATGCAGCTCACCACCTGCGTGGTCATCATCTCGTCCATCTGGCTGTTCTCCGTGGTCGTCACGCTGCCCTACGGCCTGTACATGAACCACAAGGACGTGGACGGGCGCCTGTACTGCGAGGAGACGTGGCCGTCGGAGAACTTCAGACTGGTGAGTTCGTGATGATGACGCCCCAAAACTCGGGACGCGTTTTCAGCTCCAGAGTCGCTACATGGGACTCGAACCGAACGTGTGACCCCACCAATGGATTCCTTGTTCGGAGAGCAATTCATGGGTGGGGTCACACGTTCGATTCGAGTCCCGTTCAGCGAGTTGGCCCACTGTGCGCCGCCCTGGGCGTGTTGGTTGCCGCAGCGACTCTGCTTCCCCGCTTTGGAATGGGCGCGCTGCCGCGCTGCAGCAGCAGTGCCCGGCGGCCGCGGCCGCGGCGGCGCTTGGAGCCTGCATTCTTAATATTCCGCGCGCCGCGACCGGCATCAACAGGGATGCGCGAAAAAGGGTGCGATTCCGGGCGAGGGCTTAGCCTGGCTTTGCTGCGCCCACGCTGCTTGCCCCTGGCGCCCCGGTGCCCTCGGCTCGGCCGCCGGTTGTTCAACTCCCGGCGGGGCGGTGGTCGCTCCTCGCGGCCGTATGACGCGCGGCCAGCAGAGCAGCACGTTGTCGCCATTAGCGCCAGAACACGCGCGTAATTTTCCCTGCGGTTGCTCGCTTGCTCTGCTCTCCATGTTGTTGTCGTTGTTTATGTTATTTATTCAAAGCGCTCTCCATTCGACGCACGTTTTCTTTGCATGCTTGAGGCTTCCGTAGCTGATTTGCCTGTTTGCTTCTCCTGCATCGTTACCATGGCAACCTGCGCACGCAGCCCACCCCCTGCCTCCCCGCCGCCGGTCACAAGAGCGGATCCAGAGGACCATTGCCCCCTCCCCGAGGGGGTAAACACTCAAGTAATCGTGTACAGACTACTCGGTTTTACGCTGTATTACGGTGGTATTACACGTGTATTACGGCATCAAAATGCTAAATTTTGCCACATTTGACCCTAGAACGTATTACAAATACGTTTATTACGCGTAATACACGGCTTTTTTGTACAGGGCATTACGAAAGTGTTTACCCTCTCGCCCCTCCCCCTCCCCCGGGACTACAGCCCCCTAAAAGGTACGCAAAAAGCAACACTTTGCCTCTGTAAGTGGGCTCCCCCGCCCCTGAAAGCCCGGCTCTGGATCCGCCAGTGGCTGCCCCCTGCCGCCCCCTGCCGCCCCCTGCTGCCCCCTGCTGCCCCCTCCTCCCCCGCGTCTAAATGAACTGTCAACGAGTTCGTCCGGTTGTCGTTGTCATCGTGCCCTGCTGTTTGCCGAACCAAAACGGCCGCGCTCCGCCCGACCCGGCCGGCCGACCCGCCGCCGCGTCGGCTCGCTCTGCTGTGTGCCGACACTCTTTTATTTACCCGGACATTCATATCGTGGCGGGGGGAGGGGGAGGGGGAGGGGGGGCGGGAAAGCCGCGACCCAGTCTGCTTGCTTCTAATTGAGTGACGCGCATTAATGATGCACACCGGGAAAAATATTTAAAAAAGTATTTTTGTCTTGTCGCGTCTGGGCAACGCGGGGAGCGACGCTCACATTCTGTTCGTACTAAATATATTGTCCGGATGAGAATCCTACTACCACAATGTTCTCTCTCTTTTTCTTCTTCTTCTTCTTCTTCTTCTTCTTCTTCTTCTTCTTCTTCTTCTTCTTCTTCTTCTTCTTCTCCTCGTTTCCGGGACAATATGATTTAACTGGGAACCACCTCGCGTTTCCGGCAGCTGGAGCAATGAACGCATTCGCCAACGTTTCTTTGCAGTAGGAGAAAAAAAAACACTCGTACACTCACTCACACACACACCCACACACCCACCGATGCAATCACTGCAGCCTTTAACAGGAAACGGCCGTTCAGCTGAGTAAGTCATAACTCTGGCCACACCTCCCGGCCCCACCCCTGGCCCCACCCTCACAGTAATAAAGGCGTGGCGTGCCTGTGACGCGCTGCCCCCCCCCTTTTCCCTTTCGCGCAAAAACACCCGCTTCTTTTTTTAATTTTTTTTTACAGCTTTCGCGCAGACATTTATTTGTGGCAACCTTTTCCGCGAGCAACCTCCAAAGTGGTGGCAAGAGCGGAAGGGGGCAACAAAACTGGGGGCGGTGGTTCAGCGCGGGGCACGGCATGGGGCATTGTGGTAGGCGAGGCGGGGTGGGGTGCGGTGGGGTGCGGTGGGTTGGGCAGGGTTCCGGGCCCATCGGGGACCCACCGACTAATCTGAGCGTTAAATCATGGCGCCGGTCCAGCGCGCTCCTTGTGCCGACGTGGTGGTGGTGTTGTGGGGGGGGGGGGGGAGGAGGGTCACTGCTCCTAGGCTGCGTTTTAAAGGTCCAGCCCGTGCGCCCCCACCGCGCGCCCCGCCCCGCCTCGCCACGCTCCGGCCGGCTAGCGCTTTATTTTAATGTCGATGGTCAATCACTAGCCCGTCGCCGTAGCGTTCCCTCACTCCGGACCCGGCTGCCTACACGCCCCTGCCACGCCCCACCCCGCCCCGCCCCGCCCCGCCGCGCCTGACCGCACCCCATCCATCCTGGCCTCCCTCTTCCTTCCCTCAGCTGTGCTCAGCCCGACAACAGCGAGGCTTTCGCACGCGCCGTCCGAAACAGCTCCGCGTTCCCGAAACACAACACGATGCACAGTGGGCCAGACAACCGGCGCAGGCGGCCATAACTCTAGACGCGTATTGAGCTCCAGAGTCGCTAAATGAGACTCGAACCGACAATGTGACCCCACCAATGGATCGCTCTCCGAACTAGGAATCCATCGGTGGGGTCACACATTCGGTTCGAGACCCTAGAGCTCGAAGCCCGTCCGGAATGTCGACCGGCTCCACCGGTCTTCTGGCCCGCTGAGCGATGGATGGTCCGTCCGCGGCGACTGGGCTCGCGCAGCTCGCGCAGCTCGCGCCACCGACCGCCAGCCGCCGCCGCCGCGAGCCCTGCACCGCAAGCTCCTCGCTCCGACCGCGGAGCGACCTCCGTTTTGGCGACGTCTGACTGACAGCCGCTCTCTCTGCCGCAGATCTACGGCGTGCTGACCGCCGTGTTCCAGTTCCTGGTGCCCTTCGTCATCATCGCCTTCTGCTACGTGCGCGTGTCGCTCAAGCTGCGCGACCGCGCGCGCCTCAAGCCGGGCTGCAAGTCGAGCCGCAAGGAGGAGGCGGACCGCGAGCGCAAGCGGCGCACCAACCGCATGCTCATCGCCATGGTCACCATCTTCGGCGTGTCCTGGATGCCGCTCAACGTCATCAACCTGCTCAACGACGTGTACATCCCCACGGGCAACTGGCGCTACTACCACCTCAGCTTCTTCATGGTGCACGCCCTGGCCATGTCGTCCACGTGCTACAACCCCTTCCTGTACGCCTGGCTCAACGACAACTTCCGCAAGGAGTTCAAGCAGGTGAGCGCGGGGTTCGCTTTGGGAGAGCGCCGTGAGGGTAGGCAAGGCGCGCGCTGGCGTGCTCTGCGGGTCGGCCCAGTCCCCGGCTGGCAGGCTGAGCGGCTGAGGGTAGGCAAGGCGCGCGCTGGCGTGCTCTGCGGGTCGGCCCAGTCCCCGGCTGGCAGGCTGAGCGGCTGAGCGCAGCTGGGCCACCGTGAAGAGGGTTACGGAGTTCTTGCAAGTTGTCTGTTCTGAATCATCCGAGTTTTGATAGGCAAAGCCCCCAAAACAGACTGAATTTATTTTTGGTGTGCACTCCTCGGCGAGCGGGGCAGGACGGCCGCGCGTCGCCCCAAAGCCCCCCGCCCCCCGGGCAGCCAAAGCAGCTTTATCACCATGTCGGTCCGGATGCTGCTGGCTGGCCGATTCCAAATCGCGCTCTATTGCTCTATTTGTCTCTTCCACTCGTCTTTTCCCTCGTAAGGACGCGAGGGAGACAGAGCGACCGCCGCCGTTCCCGGCGAGAGACAAAGCCGATGATATGACCCGCCGCGGTAAAAATTCCATCGCCGTCAGTGGGGGCAGGCACAGCGCGAGTACATCAAGGAGAGCTCTGAATTCGTCGAGAGGGCGATTGGATTGGACAAGGGTGGCGGCTCCGACCATCCCGCTCTCTCTCTCTCTCTCTCTCTCTCTCTCTCTCTCTCTCTCTCTCTCTCTCTCTCTCTCTCTCTCTCTCTCTCCATTTGAATGGCAAACGCCACACGCCTCACTCCTGTCGGCTAAGCCGGCTTGCCAGCCCCGGGCGGCCCGCTGTCACGGCAGAGGCTTCCGATTGGCCGACCCTTCTTCTTCTTCTTCCTCTTCTTCTTCTCCTCGTCGACGAGGAGCTCCTTTTGGCATGCGCGACGGCCGCGTCGTCCGCCGGGCCGCTCTGCCTATGCACCGAGGCGTGGCGGTGCATCACAATGCCTGCTGCTTTGGGAACGCACTGTACCACCTGAGCCACCACAGGCCGTATTTTTATGTTTTCTTTTTCCGGGTCCAGAGCGCCGCCGCGCCTCGGCACGTTATTCAAGCAGAAAATCCGCAGCTTGGGACGCGGCGGGTTTATATATCCCCGCGCCTCTCTCCCTCCCGTCGGAGAGGAGGCGGCTCCCCCTACCCTGAAAGAGGTGAATGGTTGGCCCTGTTCGTCCGAACAATGAACAGGAATGTAATTTGCAGCGACCCAACAGCCCGCTGGAGCGCACTCGACGATTTTCTAATTAGTCGATTTAATTTATTTTTATTTTTTTCACGGAATGGGCGTCGTTATTCGTTATCCTCTCGGGGTGAGGGGCGGCGGACGGCCGAGGCAGAGGCCACCGGCAGGTCCGAGGGCGAGTGGGCCGACCGAGGCCGTCACTGTGACGGGGCGCCCCTTTCGAGGCCGCCCTGCCGCTGTGTCCGGTCAATGGCTGTGGCCGGCGGCCGTGGCCCGGCCTCGCAATAAGGCTGGGGCAGAGGCCGGGGGCCAGGTCTCGGCATCATGGTAATGGCTTGCCTCCGGCACGGCCTCCGCGGCACCGCCGCTTCCCAAGTGGTTGCGACCAGAAAGAATTGAAAAGCGAAATATCGGACGACATCCATTTCTTCGCGGTTATTTTCTGTTTCTAGTTTTTTTTCCCCCCTTTCGCTGGGACTCGATATGTTCGCGCGGCCGGGCACGGCGCCCCCACGGTGCCCCCGGGGGAGCGTGGACCCCGACGGCCCGGAAATCAATTTCCAGCACGACAAGCCGGCCAAGCAGGCCAAGCAGGCCCTGCTCCTGTATGGCCCGGCTAGCCACCAGTGTAAGGGGAGATGGCTTAAGGCAGCCTGCTTCCCCAGACTGCGCCGAATCAGCGCGTGGCCAGAAGCGGTAAGTGGGTCAGAAGACCGTTGAGGCGGCCGAAATCCCGGACGTGTTCTGAGCTCCACAGTCGCTAAATGGTACTTGAACCAAACGTGTGACCCCACCGATGGATTGCTCGCCAAACGAGGAGTCCATTGGTGGAGTCACATGTTCGGTTCGAGTCCCATTTGACGACTCTGGAGCTCAAAAACGCGGCTGGAAAGTTGGCCGCTTGCGCCGGTCTTTCGGCCCACTGCGGTCCAGCACCCTCCCCGCCACGTCCCCGTCTCCGGTTCGCCGCCGCACTAATTCACACTTTGAGCACCATCAGGGCGGCGGCAGCCACTCAAAAAAAAAAAATTTTTGCTCTGCGCTGCTGTGCGAATATCGGCCGGTACGGCATGCATAATCCGAGTGCGATTCAATATCCTGGCGGCCCGGCGCGCTGCGTTGGCGGCGGTGTCTCCGACTCACAGCGGCCCATCCGCCTCTGCCTCCGGAATATGACGGCATAAATGAATACTGCAGGCGCGCGGCCTGCACGGCAAGACAAGCTCCCCAATCGAGTGCGGTGCTGAATAATCTCGACAACTTGACGCTGGTTCATTTCCGAGGGTTTGAGGCGCGGCGGGGGGAGGGCTGTCGTCGGCGCACCACTGCCTGCTTTGTTGGATCGTGATTTTCAAGCGTAACTTTGGGCGGCAAGCCCCGACGCGCGATCCTTCCAGCGAATAATAATGTTTTCCTTGGCTTTTCGGCTGGCGCGTGTTCCAGGTGCTGCCGTGCTTCGACCCGTCGGCCGCGGCGGCGTGCGGCCACGCGTGCGGCGGCACGTGCGGCGGCTACCACCACCACACGGGCACGGACGGCCTGGGCTGCCTGGAGGGCGGGCGCGGCGGCCTGGGCGGCGACCTGGCGCTGCCCTGCCCCGGCAGGCGGTCCATCTCGTCCGCCGTGCGCACCATGACCACCACGGACGACTGGGCGAACAACAAGTCGGCCAGCCACTCGCCGCCCACGCCCACCGCGGGGCCCAACAACCACCTGGTGAGTCTGCCGGCCGCACAGCATAGTGGGACGCTGCGGATGACAGCCGCGTAATGAACAGGAGCATGGCGGCGCGGCCCGCTGGAAACTGTAGCAGCAGCAGCCTCGTCGACACGTTGCTCCTCGTCTCGGTCGTCGTGGTCGTCGCCTCGGAGCACGGCGTCCTCGAGCCTGTTTACTGCCCTCGTAAACGCCGCCCCGAGTGTCCGGCCAGCGCGCACGCGTCCCATGGCGGCCCGCCCTTCGAGATGCTCTTCCTTGTATACTCTGCTCTCTCTCTCTCTCTCTCTCTCTCTCTCTCTCTCTCTCTCTCTCTCTCTCTCTCTCTCTCTCTCTCTCTCTCTCTCTCTCTCTCTCTCTCGCAGCCGCGCCGGCCCGGCCTTGCAATATACGTCGTCGGAGGCGCGGCGGGGAAGTGGGCGCGCAGTCATATCACGCTCCGGCAGGAAATGACGGAGAATACCGCGTCCCTAAAGTGAATCAACCTACCCCCGCACAGTGGGTCAGAAGACCCTTGCGGCGGTTCTAGACGCGTTTTGAGCTCCAGAGTCGCTTAGTGGGACTCGAATCGAACGTGTGACCCCACCCATGGATTCCTCGTTCGGAGAGCAATCCATTGGTGGGCTCACACGTTCGATTCGAGGCAGGGCGAGCTCGGTGAAGCGAAGACCCCGCGCCGCGACGAGACGCCGCCTGCCGCTGCCGTCTGACTGAGAGTCGCCATGAGTGCGAGAGAGACAGAGCGACGAAAACAACTCTCGTAAGGAGTCTGCAGCCTTGTGGTGGTGTGTGCGGATGGGCTTTCCCCGGCAGGCCGTTGATAGCGGCGTCTCGCAAAGACGCAAGGACGCGAAGACGCGAAGACGCAAAGACGCAAGGACGCAAAAGTTACCGCGGGTAATTTTCAAAGTTACATCTCTGCGAAAATGAAGTGAAGGTTGGTGGGGCGAGTTTGGTCGCCGTCTTCGGTGCGTTCGCTTGGTATCGCTGCGCGCCCAGCCAGGCGGCCGCCCCGGCCGCTGCGCGCTCCTCCAAGTTATGCGGCACTCCGCGCGCCACCGCGGAGGCCGTCCAAGCCGTGGAGGACGCCGTGTGGAGGGGGATTAGACCGGCTCACTGTCTTCCAGCGAGGCGCGCGTGCGGTGGCGTGGCGCTGCTTCATTCCCACCACCCACCCCCATCTCTCTCTCTCTCTCCCTCTCTCTCTCTCTGGAGCTCAAAACGCGTCTGTAATTTTGGCCGTCTCAACGGTCCTCCGAACCACAGTGCGAAGCTGATGCTCGTCGTGCTCTCTGTGTTGCGACAGATGGGCAGCAGAGACTCGTCGCCCGAGCAGGACCGGGTGCCGCTCAGCGCCACGGGCATGCGGGGCCGCAAGCTGGACAGCGTGGAGATGGAGAACGTCGTCCTGGAGACCGCTATCAACAACTTCCGCGCCGACGGCGGCCCCGAGTCTCCGACAGGTACGTACGTACGCGCGGCGCGACGGCAACATTTCCCCTCTTTATTCTCCGTTTTCTCCGCGCCGCCGGCAGTGCCCGCCGGCAGTGCCCACCGGCGTCGCTAGCCCGGCGTGCTTCGCAGTGCTTCCGGCCTCCATGTTGTTTTCCGCCATCTCAATCAATGCCGGCGGCGCGGCGTGTTTTGCTCCCCCTCCGGATTATCATCAATCAGCGGACCAGTCGTCTGATCCGGGCGCGCTGTTCTCGGCGCTCTGTCTCTCTCGAGCCGCCGCGGCCGCCCTCCTTGGTGGGAGAGAGACAGGCTGACGATAGCACCGTTCGGAATCGGTCTGCAGCACGGTGGGCAGCCCCCGCAGCCCCCGCGGCCCCCGCAGCCCCCGCGGCCCCCGCAGCCCCCGCAGCCCCCGCGGCCCCCGCAGCCCCCGCAGCCCCCGCAGCCCCCGCAGCCCCCGCAGCCCCCGCGGCCCCCGCAGCCCCCGCGGCCCCCGCAGCCCCCGCGGCCCCCGCAGCCCCCGCAGCCCCCGCGGCCCCCGCAGCCCCCGCAGCCCCCGCAGCCCCCGCGGCCCCCGCAGCCCCCGCGGCCCCCGCAGCCCCCGCAGCCCCCGCAGCCCCCGCAGCCCCCGCAGCCCCCGCAGCCCCCGCGCGTCAAGCGGCCGCAGCGGAGCGCCTTCCGGGAATACCGAGGACTCCCCCGAGCGGCTCAGGGGCGCCACTCCGGACGGTGCTGTAGTCGCTCTGTCTCTCTCGCACTCATTGCGGTGTTCTGTGTGGGTGCGAGAGAGACAGAGCAGCTCCTTGTTCCGGGCCTGCCCACCAGAGCACCTTTCCGCACAGTGGGTCAGAAGACCGTCGAGGCGGCCAAAGTCCCGGACACGTTTTGAGCTCCAGAGTCGCTAAATAGGACTCGAATCGAACGTCGTGTGACCCCACCAATGGATTCCTCGTTCGGAGAGCAATCCATTGGTGGGGTCAGACGTTCAGTTCGAGTCTATTTAGCGACTCTATAGCTAAAAACGCGTCTAGAATTTTGGCCACCCCAACGGTCTTCTGACCCACTGTGCCCTGACGGCCTGCTTGTCCTCCGCAGACGGCGACCCCGGCCCGTCCTCGCCCACGTCGGCGGCACAGGAAGCCAACGCGCGCGGCGGCCAGGGCGGCGGCCAGGGCGGCGGCCGCCTGCAGCTGGCCGGCAAGCAGCGCACCAAGAACCGCATGTTCGGCACGGCCGCGGCGCGCTCCGCCGCTCCGCAGATGCACCGGCCCACCGGCGCGGCCGCCAGGGCCAGCGCCGCCGCCGCCGCCGCCACGGCGTCCAGCGAGGCCGTCGTCTAGGACGTCACCCAGGCTGCCAACCAGGCCGCCCACCAGGCCGCCAACCAGGCCGCCAACCAGGCCGCCAACCAGGCCGCCAACCAGGCCGCCAACCAAGCTGCGCCTCGGCAGTCGACACTGGCCCGGTGAGTGCAAAGGAGGAAACACCACTTCTCCCCCATCGCTGCGAGCGTCCTCTTGGAGCTCTCGCCTCGCTTCAGCGAGAACACAGTGAATAAGTGCCGCTCCGCCGCGCCACGCCGAACCCCATCACTCGCCACTCGATACTCTCATCATTCCCCGCAGATGGGATTTTCATTTAAAAGGAGGATCGACAGAAATGTTGATGATTTGTAATTGAGGCGAGACGCGAGGCTTTGGAGCGTCCTATGTACACAACAAAACAAACCCGGGTGGGCAGGGCTGGATCTGCCGACAAAGGGGCGGCTATTCATAAGCCCGGGAGGGGGAGGGGGTGGGGGGCCTTAAGGGGACCGTATTGCATTACCCAGAGGCATATCTTGTTTCGTCTTTGAATGTGGCGCCGCCTTTCATAAACACAATACGCGTGGGCAACACCAGAGCCAGTAGGGCGGCGGCCTCCTCAAGTCCGTTGTCTTCCGAGCTTCCAGCATTATGATACAAATAAGAGCTCCTAGCATAGCCGAGGTTGTGGAAGCGCCGACCACCTCTTGAATCGATCGATCTACTCCCCGTACTTCGTCACGTTTTTTTTTGTGGCTATCCGGCGGTGGGGAAGGGAGAAGAAGCATGGGTTCTCGACACAAGGGTCTGGCGTTCGGTTCCAAACGTATCTTTAGATTTTTTTGACTGGCTCTCCCACTGCGGTTCGAACACGTTGCCTCACCCGACTTTTGACTGGCATCGCGTTTCAAACATCATGTTGATTTTATTGCTGTTGCTCTGAATACATTTTTGTGTCAAAAGGTTGAAAACTTCGAAATCATCGAAAGGTCAGGTGGCACCCTAGTTCTGCAATGCCACGTGGAAAAGTAAATTACTCGCGGCTTCCGGTCGTTCCAGTCGGTGCTTGTGAAACTCTTCTCGTGTTCCTTGGACCGAAAATATGAAGCGGACGCGGCTGTTCCGGGCCGACTTTTTATTTCCGTCCGCCGTCTTTTCTGTTGGCGCGTTACTCCTATTCCTCACGTGGACGTCGAAACCGCCCTCCCCTCCCCCCCCCCCGGCCGAGTGACACATGAGTGTATCTAGGGGCTGATTCCGAACAGTGCTTCGTCGCTCTGTCTCTCTCGCATTCTCGCGGAACCCCGCGAGGGTGAGAGAGACAGCTCGAGCAAAAGGAGCGGCAGAAACATAAGTGGACAGCTACTCTGTAACACACACGCACGCGCGGGGGGGGGGGGGTTGCACACCACACAGGCGGAAGCTGAGGCAGCGTCGTCACACTGTGCCGTGAGTAAGGCTGCTCCTCCCCACGGGGAAAATACTTTCCTACCTCGATCCGTCAGGGCGGATTAAACTCGAGAGGCATTTTGCGCCACGCTGCCGCGCATGTACCCGGCTGCGCGCGCGCACACACACACACACACACACACTACCACACTCATACGCGCGCACACACTGACACGCACACTTATACAGCTGGGAGAAGGCGCATTTGCGGTAAGTGAGAGAGGCCAGAGGGATGGGGAATAAGGAAAAGGGCCGCATGACTGACGAACAAATCCGCCCGTCTCGCCCTTCAGTTTCCCCTCGCCGCACTGCGCGCTCTATGCGGCCGACGCGTCGCCTCCTTCCGTCGCCCTAACCTAACCTAACACGGTCACACGGTCCTACGGTGTATCGTCTTCTTCGCCAAAGAATTGTGGCAAGGAATAATGTCTGGAGCGCAGCTGGCCCACTGTGGGGGGTGGCTGTGCTGTGCCGGCGGCATGGCGTGGACGCGCGTTCTCCACACGCGCGCTCACCCGGCCTGCCCAGCCTGCGAGGTAGGCAGCGCGCCGACGGCGGTGTCGCGCGGGCCGGCCCACCCGGGGCTTTGCAGGCGCTTGGCGCTGCCGCTGTGGGGAGGGTGGCGGTGGCGGCAGCGGTGGCGGGAGCGGAGCGCTTCCGGATCCGATCAGGGTCGGCCCTTGTCGCCGCACTGCCAGAGTACCGTAGCCCAGAGTTGCCGGGGCCCGGCCTCCTTGCGGCGTCTCTGATAGTGAAACTAATTCGCCAGCGAGCTTTGTCATACCGTCAGCGGGCTGATTCCGAACTGTCTGGTGGTTTTGTCGCGCTCTCTCTCTCTCTCTCTCTCTCTCTCTCTCTCTCTCTCTCTCTCTCTCTCTCTCTCTCTCTCTCTCTCTCTCTCTCTCTCTCTCTGTCTCTCTCTCTCTCTTTCTCTCTCTCACTCAGCGAAGAAGCGACCAGAAACTGTTCGGAATCAGCCTTTACTGCAGGCGGGCCGAGGCCAACTTGCCGCCGCGCATTGGAAGTAGTTGGTTGGGTCGGGGGGCCGGGGCCCTAGCTAGACGCTTAGGTGCCGCGTCTAGTTATTGTCGCTCGGCGGCACCGCGGCGCCTCGAGTGGCCCTCGCGCGGATTGCCCGAGGAGAGTGCCAGTCGGACACCGGAGAAGTTTCCGCGACGACGCTCGCCAGACTCGTTTAACGAATTTTAATAACGTCCCTCGGGGTAGACCCCCTGCTTCCCTCTCCACGACGCGGACACGGCAGGCCAAAGGCGGCGCTCGGAACACAAAGCACGACGTGCAAAGCGGAGCGCCATCCTCTGGCGAGCGAGGCGGCCTGTTGTCCTTCTTGCCGGCGCGGGGCGGCGGGTGGCGGCGGCGGGTGGCGGCGGCGGCGGCGTCGGGTGGTGGTGGCGGCGGCGGCGCGCCGTCCTCGGCCGTCCTCGTGGGGGTCGGGGACTCGGCGGGGGGACTCAAAGTTGTTGGCAACTTGCTGGCGGCCTGATCCGCCCCGAGCAACAACTTGGCGGCCACGGCGGCGGCCGGCAGCCCCACGCGGCTGGTTGCCGTGCATCCTGGAGTCCTGGACCGTCCGAGGGCCGCGCTGGCACGCGGCGTATCCGAGGTCGCACCGAACACCGCCACCTCGCCCGCATTTCTGGGTGGGCTCCTCAAACATCCATTAGTGGCCTGTTTGTAGGGGCGTCCCTTCCCCTCGGTGTTTTACGGAGGGCTTGCCTGTCAAATGGCTGAGCATGTAAAAGGCGCGGGGCTCCCTTTGGGGGGAGGGGGGGGGGCAGCGGCGCGCCTGACCGGCCGGTAAGTGGAATACACCTCAAAGCGTGTAAGAGGAGAAGATTTTTTTTTTGATTTTTTTTGATTTTTTTGCAAATATTTAAAATCCGGGAAAAGTTTTGATCTACGTGCTTGCTTGTCCCGCCACCGGATGTCTCGGGTCACGCTCTGAACTGTGTGTCTGTCACACTCATGTGGCTTCGTACGACAGTGTTGCGAGATGGACGGAGTGAGTGTTCGGAGCGTGGCCGGCCGGCCGGCTGCAGCAGCCATTGCACCGCCACCGACTGCGGCCCGTAGCGGCGTAGCGGCGTAGCGGCGTAGCGGCGTGCACCACCTTGGCTGGCGACAAGTTTTAATGAGCAGGCGTGCCGGGCCGTGTGGGGGCGCCGCCACGCAGAGCCGGCAGAGCGAAGCGGGGCGTGAACCTCTCTTTCCTCTCGCCATTTGGCCGCCTCGCCAGGAGGGTAATTGCACAAAAAAAAAATTAAAAAAAGAAATAAAAAATAAACCTTTTGTTTGGCCAGCGAAATACCCGCACCAGGCTGTTCTAGCTGTAGAGCAGGCCGGCCGATTCGTTCGTCGCGACGTCTAATGGATCACTTAGGCCGTCTGGCCCGACGTCTTCAGGCTGAATCCGAGCAGGGCTTGCATCGCTCTGTCTCTCTCGCTCCCATAGGACGCCGCCAGGACGGAGACGGAGCTACACCGCGTGGGCGGCCTGGGGCCCCGCCAAGCTGAGAGAAAAGCGATGCCAAATGAGATGCGAAGCGTTTTCGTTCCGCCCCGCGCATAACACACGAAACTTTTATAGCCGTTTTCGTTTCGTTTCTTTTGGAGCGCGAGGAGTGGAGCTGCCGGAGAATAATAAAAATTAAAGAGCGGACAGGTAGTGTGCGCACCCACCCCCACCCGGGCAGCCTACAGTGCGGGGCCACCCTGCTGGCAGCAGCGACACGTGCGTCCCAGGGGAAGGTAGTGGAGAAGCGCACAGTGGGCCAGAAGCGACCGTTGAGGCGTTGAGGCGGCCAAAATGTCGCACGCGTTTTGAGGTCCAGAGTCGGTTAATGGGACTCGAATGGAACGTGCGACCCCGCCAACGGATTGCTCTACGAACGTGGAATCCATTGGTGGGGTCACACGTTCGATTCGAGTCCTTTCTTGCGACTCGGGACCTCAAAACACGTCCAGAGTTTTGGCCGCCTGCGCCGTCTTCTGGCCCACTGTGAAGCGGGTCGCATTTCATAATTGCTGCAAATCCCCGGCGCGGCGCAGCGCGCAGCGTCCGGCCGCCAGCGTCACCTCCCTGACGAAACGCTGCGTGGCTGCGAATTCAACTTCATCTGTTTCGGAATAATCCGGGCTCCGGTTCCCCGGCTCTGCCCGCCCCGCAGCCTCCGGGGTCGAAAGGTGCCCCAGGCAGGCGGATAACAAACGAAAATGTCGTCGTCCCATTCAACCTGCCCACGTATTTTTCCCTCATTATTATGCGACGTGGAAGTTTTTTTTTTTTTTTTTATCCCTCTCCTTCCCTGCCTGACAGCGAACGGATCGTGCCGAAACAAGCGAAAAAGTAAATTGCACCTTATTATTTTTGGTATTTTCAGTATTCTTTTTGTTTTCTTTTTTTGCGTTGCCGTCTTAAGGAGACTTACTTGAAGATCCTGTCCGCGCCTACACGGGCATGGCTGAATAGGGATGCAAGCCCGGACGGGGCGGAACCAGGGGCGGAACCAGGGGCGTGGAGAGCAGGAACCGGCCAGGAATGCAGTCACCAGCGGTCCCCGCAATATGCCATCGTGGTGACGTCATGGTAGACACGGTGGAGGGGGGAGGGGGTGGGGCGTGCTGTCTGTGGATTGACCCCGCAGCACAGCCGGGGCACTCCAGATTCCACCGCTAGTCGTCTGAGGCTAACATGAAAGCATATATTTAAAAAAAAAAGGAGATCTAAAGCTCGTTGTTTTGATTGTGTCGTTTGTTTGTTCCAGGTCCGCGACAGAAGCGCGAGCACTCGCGTGGATGAGACGCAGCAGCTCGGCCCGCGTGCCGCGCCATCTGGTGGAGTGCCGTGTGTCGAACTGTTGAAAACGGGACTGACTTTGATAAGTGAAACGAACAATGTTGGTTCCAAAGCGTTCCAGAACTAGTAGTTTAGGGTGGTTGGATGAGAGGCATTTGCCACTGGAACAATAATCTTAAGTACGTTTTAAAATTTTATCTGTAAAATTCTGTCCAAGCTAAATGTTTGCAATGTATTAGTGCATACGAGAGTGTGTCAGTTCTGAAATAGAAGTATGCAAGTATGTCCCGACTAGGGGCAGTAAACAACCCAACGCTCTTATAATGTACCCCTATTGTAGGATGTAAATGTTTATTTGTGTTACCGAAAGTGGTCACGACACCCTTTCACCTCTTCGTACTAGTGTTTTTGTGATACTTTCATCGATTCAGTTCTCCTGAGAGAAACTCTT
The DNA here is from genome assembly GCA_030522485.1 of Stenchaetothrips biformis. Taxonomy (NCBI): domain Eukaryota; kingdom Metazoa; phylum Arthropoda; class Insecta; order Thysanoptera; family Thripidae; genus Stenchaetothrips; species Stenchaetothrips biformis. Next base: position 8,824,887 of record CM060088.1, on the reverse strand, counting down.
TGTAAGCATGTCCCCTGCTCCGAAAAATGAATAAACAAAAGCTAGATGACATTATTTGGATTATCCTTTGCTCTGCACCACGTAAGTCTGCTCCTCTCCACCACTCGCCAAGAAGTGCGGCCACCAGAAGAAGGGGAGCGACGCCGCCCTCTGCGCGCCGCCGCGACTAGAGATGCAAATTTTCCGGAAAAGTATAATGGCTCGGAAGAAAACCGGAAAAATTTTAAAAAAAATAAAAAATATATAAAAAATGGAAAATTTGGACAATTTGGAAATTTACTATTTTAGTACTAAAAAAATGTGTCCTGCGTGTTTTTAACAGTGTCGCGACCTGCCACCGCCCGTCTCCCGTTCCCGGTGCGTTTCTCCGCTTCCCAAGAGGAACGCCACCGAGTTGGTGTGTGCTGCCGGGAAGACGGCGTCCCTCCTCCTCCTCCGGGAGCCTCGGGCTGCGCCGGGCTGCGCGGCGTGCCTGGTGGTGGCCGCAGCCGCGCAGCCTCCACCTCTAACGAGAGCACCTGCCTCGGATTCAATTAGTACCTCCTACTGAGCCGTGCGCTCCCGGGACGAATGGCGAGCCCACGACGCGACGTGAGTGTGGCGCGAGGGGGAAACGACTGAGAAATTTTGTGTACATCGGATAGGGATTACCCCGAATAACCCGCGGATTACCTCCGGATTACATCAAAAAATTTCCAGGATTACCATTGGATTACGCCGGATTACCCCGGATTACTTCAGAATCTTCCAGGATTACCACCGGATTACTTCGAAATTTCTGGTTGTCCGGATTACCAACTTGCTGTTCGCCGGATAGCGGGAGTCGTTTCCCCCTCGGTGTGGCGTGGCGGCAGGCCCGTTCACGCCCTCGGCATTTTGATGACGACAGCGGGATCACGGAGAAGGGTCGGATGGGGCGCAAATAAAACGCATGCTTTTCTTCTCACAAACCTTCAGTCTTTTCTTTTTTTACCGTCGCTTTTTTTTTCAATTCAATACAAAAGTTTTCTCTGTACAGCCTGCACGCTTACATTACATAGTGAGCGCTGCTCACGGAGTTCAGTCTTTCACGCATTACGCTAACATGGCCGCGACTCTATATCACATTGTGCCAACGTAAATGGCACGAATTAGCCTAAAAAGAGGTCCACTCAACGAGAGTCCTTGTAATACTGCACGGGGTTGGCACATTGGCGCGTTTTGATTGGCTCGAATTAGCCCCCCTCTATTTGGAATACTAAACGTCCCCCAATGTTTCGAAGTAGAAAAGGCTTCCAATGTTTTGAAGTAGAAAAGTTCCCCCCTTCCCCAATGTTTTAAAGAAGTAAAGGCCTCCCCAATGTCTCAAAGTAGTAAAGTCCCCCCCCCCCAATGTTTCAGAGTAGTAAAGCCCATGTTTTAAAGTATCACAGTCCCCCCCTAATATTTAAAAGTAGTAAAGGCCCCCCCAATGTTCCGGAGTAGGAGAGCCCCCACCACCGCCAGGCGCCCCACGGTGCCCTCAGGCCTTGGTGGCCTCGCTCTGGGGCGTCTTCTCGTTGGAGGTGATGGCGTTGCCGCTGTTCCTCTGGCGGTCCTTGCCGCCGGCGCTGTTGGCATTGGTGTAGATGTACGGGTGCTGCTCCGTCGGACACAGGAACCGCTGGAACGAATTGAACCAGTCCATCGTCTTCTCTCCCACTGGCTCCATCATGTTGTTCCAGAGCGCGTTGGCCGCTGCGAATGAAAGAGAAAAATCAATGTAGTCGTCAAAACGACATTTTTTTCCTGGAGGTTTTTATTGGTTGATTGGATTCCTCTGTCGTCTGGTTCGACAGGTTGCCCATCAACGTGCGACCCACGGGCCAGCGCAATGTGGTCTACCACTCACCTCTAGCGTAGCCCCGCTGGCTGAAGTGGAAGCAGTCAGGCGCCATGTAGGTGAAGTCAGTGGCGTTCTCTCCCTTCATAGGGAACTGGAGCTTGTGAGTGAAGGGCTGCAGCACGACGGTGAAGTCATCCGTCTGGAACTCGGGGTCCTCGGCCTGAACAAGGGAAAGCAGTGGATTGAGGGGTATGTGGCTCGATCAGAGGGGTTCACCGGTCAACTGTAAAATGACGCACAATCTCAAACTCGACTTGGATGTAGCGCTCGATGATGGCCTGCATGCGGGGCCGCAGCGGCCGGGTGGGCTCGCCGTACAGGCAAGAGCAGGCCACGCGCCGGAGCAGCTCGCAGAACGGAGTGGTGTTCTTCATGGCGGGCAGGATGCGGCTCAGGTCCGGCTGCGTGACCAGGTTGACGAGGGTGCGGGGCAGGTACTTCTTGAGGATGCGCAGGGATTCCTTGAGGTCCTGCCGGTGCTGGTCGGGCAGGGACTCGGGGCTGCGCCGGTAGCACAGGTCCGAGCAGAAGTCGTTGGAGCCGACGAGCATCGTGATCACCTGAGTGTCCAACAGGAGACATTAAAAATCCCAGAACATTTTTGAATCATCATTTTACATTCAGATTTTACCTTCCAGTCCTTCTCAAGATTGACTCTGGGGTCGGTGCGCATCCTTTTCACCAAGTTGCCGGCCTGCCACGGCAGGTCCTGGGACATGGAGTTGATCTCGGCCACATTGAACTTGGCGGCGCGGTGGAACGCCCTGGAGTCCTTGAGAGCGTATCCGTACAGGTTCGGGTTGAACTCCTTCAGAATATTCGGCAGCGTCAGGAACTCGCGCCACGTGCCCTGCCCTCCTACAAGACCCAGCACGTCAAAAAGGTGCACACAAACACGCTGACGACAACAGTACACAGTGGGCCAGAAGACCGGCGCAGGCGGCCAAAACTCGAGACGCGTTTTTAGCTCCAGAGTCGCTAAACGGGACTCGAACCGAACATATGACCCCACAAATGGATTGCTCTCTGAACGAGGAATCCGTGGGGGGAGGGGGGGGGGGTCACGCGTTCGGTTCGAGTCCTGTTTGGCGACTCTGGAGCTAAAAACGCGTCTGGAGTGCCGGCCGCCTGCGCCGGTTTCTGGCCCTCTGCGCAATGTGACTATGGTCCTCACCACCAGACCAGGACAACCCCCGGTTCTCGTTGGCCACGTGCAGCACGTTGAGGGCCATGGCGCCGTTGCCGGCCGTGAGCGAGTCCCCCATGGAGGCCACCAGGTCCACGTCGCCGGGCCGCAGGCGGTGCACCGAGGAGGGCGGCGTCGCGGAGCGCGCCATGGACACGTTGCACGGGAAGCGCGGCTCGCCCTTCTCCTGCAGGTTCTGAGAGGCACAAGAAGCGCGGGGCGCTCGTTAGCGTACCGTAATCTGCGCGCGAGAAACCTTATTCCGGAAAAATGGCGCGAGACGCGCGTCGGGAACTTGTTGCGCCAGGGTCGACATGAGCCCCGCCCCGTCCCGTTTGAGCCCCGATGACCTAAGCCCCGTCTAGAGCCCAGGCCGAGCCCCAAATCGAGCCCCAACCTGAGCCCCGCGTCAAAAATTTTGTATTTTTGCCCTGTTTTTTAGTATTTTGGGCCAAATTGCAACTTTTTTGACGCGGGCGAGGGGTCGACAACTCATATATAAGCTCGTAGGCGGTGGCTATATTACATGTATATTGCCATGTAATATATGCATATTACCCCAATTTTGCCGCTATATAACCCCTTTATTACTATATATTACACATATATTACCTTTCTTACTGGTAATATACGTATACTCCCTCGTACGCAGCTAAGCGGAGTTGTCGACCCCTCGGACGCGGGCTCAAGTGGGGCTCAGTCGGGGCTCTTGCCGGGGCTCAGGTCATCGGGGCTCAATCGGGACGGGGCTCATGTGGACCCCGCCGACGCGCGTCGGGAACTTGTTGCGCCAGGCGCACTGACCCCCGCAGTGAAGTGGGCAAACACTATGCACCAGTGTCGTGGAGGGTTGCCAACCGCTCAGTCTGCCTCACAGGCAACATCCAGGCTCTTGGTGAAGGTTGGCTTGGGTTGGCCACCCTGTGGATTCTGGTGCGTCGAGGTAAGCGACGATCACACGGCGGGACCCGTGCGCGCGGCGTTGCGCCTGGACGGCGCGCAACCCAGGCGGCGCTGCTGAGGGAAGGGTGGCCTATGCGACGCGAGTAAGGCGCTACCCACATCGCCAAAATCGGTCAAAACAAAGACAAGGAAAGTGACCCCCCCCCCAAAAAAAAAAAAAAAAAAAAGGAAACCAGAAAAGGGAAGGCGGATTCCGGAATCAGGGAAAAGGAGGAAGAGAAGAATGAGGTTCAGCAAGACGGGAGCTAGCTCACCTTTCTGACACGCAGCGTGTTGACGGCCCTGGGGTCGCTGACCTGGCTGCCGAGCAGCCGCTCCAGGAGCTCGAAGGTGGCCCTCCAGGTCGGGTTGAGCGCCGTCTCCAGGGGCGTGCGAGTGCGCGGGAACGAGTACTGGATGGACGGCGACTGGCAGCGCGCCGCGGCCGCCAGCAGCAGCAGCCTGCAGCCACCAAGACAGCGCTATTCAGAGGGGGCGTGGCGTACTGCCGCAAGATGCCGCCTCGCTCCAGCTGCTCCCTCGCAGGCACGCTCAGGTTGGCACTGGGGCCATCACGGTAGTTTTTGCCGCCACACTGGGGCTGGTGGGTGTAGAAGCGTAGCGTGTAGGACGTGTGGGATGACGTGGGGGAGGTGGAGGTAGAAGGTCGGAGCGATGTTGGCATGTCCGCTTCGGCGATCAAAGTTTGCGTTGCCCAGAGCGGGGCGGTTGCCGCTCGGCGCTGGCGGCGCCCTCGACTCGCCGCCCGTCCCGTCCGGCGCACAGTGGGCCAGAAGACCGGTGGAGGCGGTCGAAATCCCGGACGTGTTTTTAGCTCCAGAGTGGCTAAATGGGACTCGAACCGAACGTGTGACCCCATACCAATGGTTTGCTCTCCGAACGAGGAACCCATTGGTGAGGTCACACGTGCGGTTCGTGTCCCATTTGGCGACTCTGGCGCTCAAAACGCGTCAAGAGTTGTTACCGCCTCCACCGGTCTTCTGGCCCACTGTGCGGCGGGCAGGCGGCAGGACGCCGTGCCGCAGCGACTCGCCCAAACGCGGAGGTGCGATGCGCGGCCACTGCCAAACCAGGACGTGACGGCTGCCACTGTTGTGGAACGGTGCTCCTGGCGGCGGCACGTCCTTGTTTGAAAAGCGGGACCACGGAAAGTGCGAGTAAAGAGACTCACTGCCACGCCACATTGTCCGGCGTTGTCCCTGGCGGCCCGGCCGGCGAGGTCGGGGCCGAGGCCCTCCGCTTGGCGCGCTGGACTCGCCCGGGGCTGGGCGTGGTGCGTACAGTGGGTCAGAAGACCGTTGAGGCGGCCAAAATTATAGACGTGTTTTGAGCTCCAGAGTCGCTAGATGGGACTCGAATCGAACGTACCCCACCTATGGATTCCTCGTTCGGAGAGCAATCCATTGGATGGGTCACACGTTCGATTCGGGTCCCATCCAGCGACCCTGGAGGTCGGAACGCGTCAAGAGTTGTGGCCGGCCGCACCGGTCGTCTGGCCCACTGGGCCGCTGTGTCGAATGGATGCACTCGCTAGTCCAGGCCTGCCAGGCCACCGGGCACGTGCTTTAGATCCATTGTGTCCACACACAGAGGTGCGCACGCACACACACGCACGCATAGGCACGCAAGCTGCACGGCGGTCCACGCTGGGATTGCTGTCAAGGGCGCAGTGTGATATTGATTCCGCACCGCCTATATCGCGCGTGTGTTTGTTTGTGTGTGTGTGTGTGTGTGTGTGTGTGTGTGTGTGTGTGTGTGTGTGTGTGTGTGTGTGTGTGTGTGTGTGGGTGGGTGTGTGTGTGGGTGGGTGTGTGCTTGTGCGTGCTGGTGTTGGTGTGTGTCACTAAACCGACACAGAAACCAGGCATGATGGTGTTTGGTATTCATCTTCGGGCCGCTGCCGCTAGCCACCACACACACTCACACATACTCTCTCAGACAGACAGACAGACAGACAGACAGACACACACACACACACACACACTCACACACACACACGCGCGCGCGCTTTGCTGGAACACGTATGCGAGGGACCTAAAAACCAGCCCGGCCCGCATCCCATAGGCCTGTATCGATTGGGACGCCCCCCCGGAAAGGAGACTTTTCATGCTGAATCATGAACAAACAATCATTCAGTTCACCGTCCTGGAAAATGGCAGCCGCAGGACGACGCGGAACGTTGAGTGCCGCCGACTACTGCCCGGTGGACCCAACACAGCAACGCACCTCGCGCATCTCTGGGTATTGGGGGGAGGATGTTTGAGATTCGCTATCAATGTCATGAGTAAACCAAGAACTCTTGCGGGACGCCGTAGGAACCCTTTTGCCCCGCGGTCCCACAGCTGCTACCATCTCGACTACCCGATGAAGTGCGCGCGGCACCGCACAGTTGGTCAGAAGACCGTTGAGGCGGCCAAAATTATTGTAGACGCGTTTTGAGCTCCAGAGTCGCTACATGGGACTCGAATCGAACGTGTGACTTCACCAATGGGTTGCTCTCCGAACGAGGAGTCCATTTGTCTTCTGACCCACTGTGCGCCGCAGGCTGCTCTCTGTATCGCACCCTCGCTCCTTCGAGAGCGAGGGAGACACGGCTAGGCTCGGAATCAGCCCCGCGGGGGGCCCTCACACATGAGTATCGATTGCAGCCCCGAGGCGCGGCCGCGGCAGGCAACTGCTTCCTGCTGACGCGGCCAAAAGGATTTGTTGCCTTGATGAACCTCGAGGCCCTGGTTGTACCCGCCCTGCCCCGCCCTGCCCTGCCCCGCCCTGCCCCGCCCTGCCCCGCCCTGCCCCGCCCTGCCCCGCATTAAAGGCTGTGCACCGCGACAGCCGTGGACCGCATGAATCTTTCATGACACACGACATTAGCGCACTGGTACGAAAAAACGAAATTACGAGAACTTCTCGTGGGAACTAGTTTAATCGAGACAGACATTGTACGACGTTTATGCTAATCCGAAATGTTGTTCCGAGATACCCTCTCCGCCAAGTGCGCGGCTTCATGCGCTCCACACAAAAACAGACGAAGACACGCGGAATCGGGCACAAATCGGCACTAGCGCACCAGTCAATGCGGGCAGTAAAATCAAACCAGGGATAACTCCGCTCTCCACGCAGTGTCGTTCGGGAAAAAACGACAGCGACACGTGAATGCGGACCGCGGGGCGTCTGCTCGTTGAGACGCGTGTTTTGCTCTTTGCCGTTAGCGGGCTTGATCGATCGAAGCGCGCTCTCTCGCGGCGCGATGCCTCTTGCGGCGACCGCCGTGTTTCCGACGCCGCCACTATCAATTAGCGGGTCACCCTCCCCCACCCAGGACGCCCGCCCGTCCGTCCGTCCGTCCGTCCGTCTGTCCGTTCGTTCGTCCATCCGTCCGTCCGTCCGTCCGTCGCCGCGTCCAAAGTGGCCGTGCGTCCCACTGTCACGGACTTTCTGCACTGTCGCAAGGACACGGTCATCACGCGGAGACGGTGCCGTCGTCGAGTCGAGCTAAAGAGGCGCTAATTTAGCGGAATCGCGCGCCGCGAAACGAAAAAAAAAATTAAGTAGAGAGAAGGAAAATGCGTGGATTGCGGACGTTCAGTACCACCACCTGTTACACAACGCGGGGAAAAAAAATACTGGTTTTGCTGGATCGCTGTTGATTTCAAAGAGCTTTGTTTACGAGCCGTGCTTGCCCTGTTTGCTGCCAATTTCCCAGTCGTTTTGCTGTCTTGTTGTTGTTTTGTTGGCGTTGCCGCCCTCTTTGCCGGGATTTGTCCTTTGATCCCCGTCCAGATCAAGGCCGGGTGTGTGGCAACGGCCTTTGATCACGGCATCCCCTTTGTAAAGTTGGCGGTTTCCAGCGCCGACGAGCCAAAAAGAGCCAATATTGGTTAAGGCCAGTCCTGCTGCCGGCCGGCCGGCCGGCCGGCACGCTGCCACCGCGGCCAAAAGGCTGTGTGTGTGTGGTGGTGGTGGTGGTGGTGGTGGTGGTGGTGGTGGTGGTGGTGGTGTGTGTGTGTGTGTGTGTGTGTGTGTGTGTGTGTGTGTGTCCACTTGCTGCTATTCTCCAAAGCTAAACCTGTCGCGCTACCTCCTTCCCCCCCCCCCCGACACAGCCCGTAGCCAGCGCCCTGCCGCCGTACACCCACGCAGGACCGGACGTGCAAAATGGCCGTTGCTGAACGAACAAAAGGCCCAGGGGAGCGCTGAAGGGGTGCGGCGGTAGGGGGGGAGAGGCCTGGCCGGGGGTGCGGCGGTAGGGGTAGAGGGGAGAGACCTGGCCGGGGGCGCGTACTATGGGGTGGACAACCAACCATGGCAGGAACGCAAACAGTGGACGGCCCCTCAGGCACCAAAGGGTAGTCTGCGGATTTAAAAATTACGTGTTTTGGTGTCCGTTTCCGTAGTGTGCGACCCGGTGTGATGCGACAGCCGCGCCGAGGCTAGAGTTCGGGAACACCTCTGCTTTCCGCCCGAAGGGAAGGCCACACGGAAGGACCGAGTCCTGGTTTTTCTAGGTCCGAAACGTCTCGGTTTGGGTCAGCGAAACCGGTTCCAGAACTGTCCTGGGACTTTGGTGATTTTCTTCCAGGACGGTCCTGGAACTGGGTCCATTTTCGCGCCCGAGTGCCCGTTTCCAGGACCGACCTGGCAGAACGGTGTGGTTGCGCCCTCGGCACAACAACACATGGTACAAACAATGGAATCATATACGCCACTCTGTTTCAAATTTTGTACAAAAAAATAAAATAAAAAATGGAACTCTACACCCCCTCCCCAGTCTTAATGGGGAGGCCTCCTGCTTTACTTCGGTGTTCGGGATGGGAACCGGTGCTATCAGGTAACTGGGGTTAATCCGATCCAGCGACTTCGATATCGTACGCCGGGGGACCCAGTAGGACCCGAGCCGCCGACACGGCCCAACATGGGCAGAGTAGAGTAAGGCAGAGACGATAGAGAGACAGAGAAAGAAAGAAAGAGAGAGTAGTTTTGGGAGCTTTTGTTTGCGCAGGCTGGTCGGTACCCAAATGGTACACCCGCTGTCCGGCGCTCCCAGACCCGAACATGCAGTCAGTGGGCCAGCTTCAAAGGACTTATCAACTCCATCCGACGAATCGGAATGGACCCACTCGCGACCAATCTCGAGTGGCTGGCTTCGTGGCTCGATCGGGGATCGAACCAGTGCCGAGGCCAATCCGCCGAAGCGGACTGCTTTTTAGACACCCGATGTAGTGGCCCGGCAAAGGTGACCTTGACCACTACACCATCCTGACTTGCACGTCTGCCGAGTGTTGGACGACGGGTTTGAGTCGCAGTGGACGGAAGCCAGTCGAAAAATGAACGACGTTATTGGGATTCGATCCTCGGACCTTACGGTCGGGGGTCGACGCCTTTCCACTCTCAGCCACCGCGGCTCATGTCTGCTGCCTGCCGATCGCAGCGGGTTCTTGACGCGACAAAGAGCAGCGGTCAGAGAAAAAGTTGTGAAGTCATAAGATTTGAACCGCCGACCCTTATACCGGGTACCCCACGCGTTTACACCTCCAGCCACCACGGCACACGATGGTTGCCGCGCATTGCTGTGGCTTTGAAGCACACTGGGGAGGGCAGTAAAAAAAAATAAATGTTGAGAGTTGAACCTAGGACTTGGGGCTTGAGGGTCTGGTGTAGATGCTTCTGCGATGTTGGCCTCGCCCTGACCCCTGGGTAAGCCAGTCGAAAATAGATGAAGAACGTGGGGTCCCGATCGCCCGTCCCTACTACTGAGAACCGATGCCTCAAAGATCTCGGCCATCACAGTTGACGTGGGAATGCAGCTCACATCAGCTTTGTTGGCCATAAGATAGATTCGAAGCCTCTTCATGCGTTTCTCGGCTAACAAACCAGATGATGCGAGCCGTGGTCCACGGTCCCAGGTTCAACTTCCGTCTAGATTTTTGGCCGCCGGCGCCGTCCTCTGGCCCGACCGTGCAGCGTGCGAGCGTGGCCCCTCTCGGCCACTCACCGCCTGCTTCAGCGCCAGCAGCCAAAGGCGCGGCCTGGGAAACAGGAAACATCGCCGCCGACAGACACAGTCCCCACATGGGCGGTCCGCGCCGCGACGCGGGGATAGGGAACTAAATACCGGACTGTGATGCGCGGCCATTGGAAACTTCCGCCCCCGCTAGTGTCGCATCCACTGCCACGCGCGCGGCAGAATGCGCGGAGTTTCAAGTGGGCGAGTGCGCTGCGTCGCCTGGCCGCCGGGCGACGGACCAAGTTTACAGCTCTACCATAGTTACAGTCAGTCAGCCTCTCGCCAGATAGCTACAATATTAACGTGTAGTGCTCTCGGTGCGGGACACTCCTCGAGCGACCGGGGCGGCCCACCGACTTGGCTGGACACTGGCAAACCAACTAACTTGCAAACTTGCAAACACAGGGCGACGTTGACAGGATAATAATGGGGTCTTGTAGTCAGCGATGCTACCGTTCGGACCCGTTCGGATATCGGACGCCAACTAGTAAAGCATGGGGCAGGGCGGGGGGAACAGCTGTTAGCTGCGCCATGGCTGAGACCACCGACATCCAATATTGCGTGGGAGGCCCAGCGAGCGGGCCTAGCAGGGGCGGCCCGGCTGGATCCCTGGATCGCCTGGAATGGGGAATAAGTGGCCTGAATCATGTGGCCTGCCGCCGGAACTCAGCCGCACAACTCCAGGACTTCTACGCAGGATCATTCCCGATTCAGCGCACCTCCAGGGTGTGGGTGTGTTGTTGGGGGATCCCCGCACCTCTGGCTCCTATTCTTCCCTCATTCCCTCTTGATGCATGCAGCCTGCTGCTGGCCTCTTGCCGCAAAGGCTTGCCAGACGAGGATTGTTTGTTGTTCCAAAAACCTGTTTTCGTTGGATGCACTTGACGCATTGATCACACGGTGAATGCTTTTACGGTCGTTACACGTCTTCATCACGTGCAATTGATTGCAAGCGTCGAACATCACGCGGAAGCTGCATCGCGTCAGCAAGGCGGGGACGCTGCATGACGCGGCGCAACGACGCGACTTTTGCCGTCTTTTATTTTTATTTGGCGCACCTGAGTGGTGGCGGTGACGTCACCGGACGCGTCATGCGGAAAACGGAGCCGTGTCGCATCGGCATCCCTTTGGCTGCCTTCGCCTGCTTGGGATGCCGCGCGGGACGCGCGCCGCGGCTGGAGCGTGGCGCTGGAGGGGAAAGAGGGGGGGGGGGGGTAGATGAATCCTGGAGGAATAAAAAATGCCCGCCGTGCTATGCAGTCCAGCCAAGGATGCAGTCGGGTACTTTTAACGCTGGGGTAAATGCTGTCTGGCTTTTTTAAAATTATTATTATTATTAAGAAGTCCGGCTGAGGTACCCGACTGATAACGATTTCGGTTCTTTTTCGGCAGAGGTTACAGCTAGAAAGTCTGAAAAAGTATTAAATTTTTAATTCCGAGAAATGGATAAAAATGGTGTAAAGGCAGAAATCACGCATTGCTATCAGGAGATTCTGACAGCATTTTACCCCCGTGCAATTATTTATTTATCGTCGGTCGGAGTGGCGATCGTCGCGGACCTTGGCAGTGGGGCGGTGCCCCCAGCCCTGCCAGCCCTGCCTGCCAGCCCTGCCTGCCAGCCCTGCCAGCCCCGCCAGCGGTAAAGAGGAGGCCGAGCTCTACCGGAATGAGCGCTAGTTTACGACGAGAAGAAGGCAGTAAACCTGTTCAACACGCGGTTAGCGTTCCGCAAGGAAGCTGAAAAAAATTATGACGAGTTACTGCTGCGAAGCGCACCTCGCGTTGGACAACTCGTTCTGTTCTGAGCCACTGTGCGCGGCCCAGGGCGGCCCAGGGCCCGTCGATGCGTGCGTCACGGCGGCGTCACCGCGACGGCATCACGGCCGGACTGGGTCACGGGGCCGGGATGGCGCTTCGCGTAATGAAGGTCCCTTCTTTCCAAGCGGAATAAGTTCCCCCCCCTTTCATTAAGCGCCTTTGTCCCAGATAGGGGTGTTGATTGTTCGGGGAGGGGGCGAGGACGGGGCCCTGCGGCGCCGCCGTGACGTACCGTGACGGTGGTTTAGCCGCGGGCCGCGGGGCCCAGCGGATTACCCACGGGACGAATTTCGGCGCGCGGTCCACGTCGCACAGTGGGCCAGAAGACGGCGCAGGCGGCCGGCACTCTAGACGCGTTTTGAGCTCCAGAGTCGCCAAATGGGACTCTAACCGAGCGCGTGACCCCACTAATGGATTGCTCTCCGAACGAAGAATCCATTGGTGGGGTCATACGTTCGGTTCGAGTCCCATTTAGCGACTCTGGAGCTCAGAACGCTTCTACAGTTTCGGCCGCCTGCGCCGTCTTTTGTCCCACTGTGCAGCGCCACCGCAGCAGGCACGGCCACTCGACTTGCAGCTCCGATTTCTGCTGAACGGCGACCGTTCAGGCACGACATGTATGAGACAACTTACCTCTCAATTTTATTTTATTTTTTTTACCTTTTATCCCCCGATGCATGACGCTTGAAACGGCCACCGTCTGCGCGATGCTTCTCTTAATGCCGGCGCTACAAAGGCACGATGAAAGGCACTGAGCGGCGGCGGCCCGACCGCGCGGCGCGGTGCCAGTGTCAGTGCCGCGCGGCGCGAGCTGCAACGGAGCCTCCACCTTCAACTCCGCCACCTTCGCCTTCCGCGGCAACTATAACCGAGTAACGGCCGTATGTGTGACAAGGCCGTCATCGCCTCTTCCAGGAAAGCAGCGTGCCGTATGCCGGCCCACTGTGCCATGCCGGCCCGCGGCGCTTGCGGCCCGTTCGTTACCCGCGCGACCCGCGCTGCAGTCGCCTCGCGCCGCCGCTCCAGTTATTTCCGACGTAATAGTCTCTCTGGCATTGGCGCCATTGACCGCAGCGACACGCAGCACACAGAAAGAGAGAGAGAGAGAGAGAGAGAGAGAGAGAGAGAGAGAGAGAGAGAGAGAGAGAGAGGGGGAGAGAGAGAGAGAGAGAGAGAGAGAGAGAGAGGGAAAGAGAGAGAGAGATAGAGGGAGAGAGGGAGAGAGAGGGAGAGAGGGAGAGACAGACAGACAGAGACAGAGAGCGACTGAAGCATAAATGCGCGGCGTCAAAAGAGAAGCACCGCCACTTTCCTGTGGACGGGAAGACGGCGGCGGCGGCCATGACCGGACGGCGCTGCGCCGCACCGCCGAGCTGCACCGCCCTGGCTGCACTCTGCAATTTATTAAAGCTTCTCGAAGTTGTGGCGGCGGCACACGCGGAAGCCCCCGCCCGAGACGCCTGGACTCGAATTGAGGCGCCACGCCCGGGAAACGCGGCAATAACGGCGTCGAGAAGCTGCCTGCCACCACGCCGCGCTAGCCGCGCTCCGGGATGTGCTCCACAGACTATACTACCCGCACAGAAGAGTGGTCGGTCCGTTTCAAGGACCCCCCCGCCACCTCCAATAAAAAATAGAAAAAAAGAACATCCTTATTGCCTCCTCCGCGACCGTTCGCGGGGCACGCGTCCTGCCCTCTACAGTGCGGTCGGCCGGCAATCAGGATTCTATCGTGGAATGTTATCGGCGGCGCGCGGCGTGGCTCATTGGAAAGCACACGCCTCGGCACACGCCACGGAAAAGTACGCTGACCACGACTGGAAAACTTTTGGCTTCGCGGCGCCCCGGCCACGCCGCCGCTGCGTGGAGCGGAGCGCCGCGACGCCGGGCGGTGCCCTGCCCGCCCGCCCCCTACACAGTGGGTCATGGAAGACCGTTGGGGCGGCCAAAATTATAGACGCGTTTTGAGCTCCAGAGTCACCAATGGATTGCTCTCCAAATGAGGAATCTATTGGTGGGGTCACACTTTTGATTCGAGTCTCCTTTGGCGACTCTGGAGCTCACAACGCGTCTAGAACGTTGGCCGCCTCAACGATCTTCTGTCCCACGGTGGGCCGTCGTGCTGCGTCGCTCGCTGCGTCCGGGACTCCGCGCTCCACACGCTGCTCAGCCAAACTCCGGACACTTAACAAGTCCCACTTAGCGAGGGAATTATGTCGCATTATGTCACTCTGTTCCACGTGGAGTACGGGATTAGCACTTTCCACACGCATCAAGACGGATAGCTTTCGGAAACGGACTCGCACTTTGTGAGTCGCAAAGGAGGACAATTAGGGCACGACTTGCAGATTCCGCCTCTAGGAAGTTAGGACGAGCGTCTTGTTTCGTTTCCACAAGGCCAACTGTGGTCGAGAAGGTGGGACCGGTTTGAAGCGTCCCAGTGTCTACAGTATGAGCGACGCTGATACAAAGTCGCGATGTCGGCAAAGTAAGTGTCGGCAAAACATAAGCTGTGACGAATTCTTTGCTGCACGCTCACTTTCATCAACGTGATGCGAACACCCTGCGCTCTAGTGCAGGTGCTGCAGGCTCCCTTCCTCGACCGGCCCCATACCCCTCGCTTGGCAACAACCCAGACACAACGAGCGGCGAACAGCAACACAAGCAGACCGGTTGCCCCACCCACGGCTAGCAGACGACGCGACAAGAAGCGAGTATTCTGGAACCTGGTGTGTTGCCGGGGGGAAGGCGAGGGGGCCGAGCATTGCGGTTGATTTTGATCGCGCGTCTGAGTGATGATGCTCATCCGTTATCCTAAGACCACTCTCTTGCCTGATCTCCTGTACCGCCCTCTTCTCCGGGGCGCTGGGGCCTGCGAGGCCTGCAGAGCCTCGGCTAAGGGGAGGGAAAAACGATGGCGGGGTCTGCCGCTCTCCGAGACCCCCACCCCCAACCCCCCGCCCCCAACCCCCCACCCCCAACCCCCCGCCCCGGGCCCGAGCCGCCTTACCAATGACAAAGGACGTGGATGTTGTCGATCCAGCCAGCCATCCAGCCGCCGGCTCCCTTCTTGCCCTCACGGGAGCGCCCCCAAGCCCCCCATCTCCCTCTTCCTCCTCCTTCTTCCTTGGCTCAACAACTTAGGTAGGATTAAAATTTCTCGTCCAACGAGATTAGTTTGCGACTTTACCGTATCTGTGTGATGGGCGGCGCAAGCTGCGGAGCCATAGCGCCTTGCCTCCCCGGACGGGACGGCTGGCGGGCGTCTCCCGTATCTTGATAACAAGTTCACTATAGTACGTTACGCTGACTCCCCGCATCCCCTTTCCCCCGCTATCCGCCGCCCATCCACGCAGGGACGGGGATGCATTGGCTCAAAACTTGTTTTCGTGTTTCTTCAAGTTTGTTCGACGGGAAAAGTTTGCTTCTTTTCGGGGTGATCGCGCTGCTCATGTCACCCGATGTGAAAAGAATAAAAGAAGGGCGAATCTGTTCACGAAGTAATGGTCGAGGAGGGGCGACTTTGTCATATTTCCTTTCTTTTTGCTCGTCTCTCGACCGCTTTGGCCTGTCCCGCGGCAGCTGGTACTGGCCTGCCGTGATATTTGGGCGTCCGAAAAAGAAGAGACAGAATGAGCTCACGTCTTGGTGCGGTGCTAAAGTGCTAAAATATGATTCAACGGGAGAGGGGCCGCGTATTGGGAGAAAACGAAGTCACGAGTTCTGCTGATTTGAACGGTTGAGTAGTGTAAACCACATTCCGGTCAAACCTCGGAGGTCAGTCGGGAGGTTTATAGGACAGCTAGGGGGCGTCAGCCCAGGGGGGGGGGGGGGCGTAGCCCCAGCCGCGTCACTAGGGAGCGACAGAGAGAGAAACACTGAGCATAATTAATCAAAAACCGTGCGCGGCGGAAAAGCGGCGGAGCTACATTCTCCCGCTGAGCTGCGATCAAATATGCAAGGCGACACAACGTCGGAGACCGGCAGGCCACCCCACAGTGGGCCAGAAGACCGTGGAGGCGGCCAAAATCCAGGACACGTCTTGGGCTCCAGAGTCGCTAAATGGGACTCGAATACAACGTGTGATCCCATCAATAGATTCCTCGTTTGGAGAGCAATTCATTGATGGGGTCACACGTTCGATTCGAGTCCCATTTAGCGACTCTGGAGCTCAAAACGCGTCTAGAATTTTGGCCGCCTCAACGGTCTTCTGTGGCGGCCGTTCCCGGACGACGGCATCTCAGCCCTGCTGCTGCTCGCGGCCGGCGTGAGGGGGCGGTGCCATGACCCGGCCGACCCGGTGGACGGATGCAGGCGGGGAAAGGAGGGAGGGACCCAGGAAGACGTGAGCCTGGTCAGTGCACTTGTCAAGGCCAGCCGGCCTGGCCTGGCGTCGCCGCGCACTCGCTGCAACGCACCACGCCGTGCCCTGCGGACCGGTCCTAGCCTGGCCGGCCCAGCGGCCTGGCCGCCGCCTCATGGTGGCGTGGACCCGCGGCGGTGGCAGTCACGGCCAGCGCCGTGGTGGTCTCTGCGCTCGTCATCGTCAGCGAGGAAGACTAGGAGGACGCCTTGGCCGCCGTTTTAAGTTTCCAGAGCACATAAATTGAGCCGGGCGGTGCGTCCCTAGGCGGAGCCGCGGATTCGCATCACGTTCCGCGCCGCTGCGCCGCTGCGCCGCTCCACACACTGCGCGCGCCTTGGTCCTGGGAGACTGGCAGCTATCTCGCATCTACTTCGGCTAAATTTGTGTCCAGATTCGAGGAACAGAAAAGGTGCAAAAAACACCAATAAAAAAGCATCAGGCGCGCGCGTCGGACTCCGGAGAAGGCGTTGTCGGCTGTTTCAGCACCTGCCCGACGACGGTGCTAAGAGGGCGCCAGGGCCGCGGCCAGGGCTGCCTCGGTGGCAAGATGCTCGGTCGCCTCACGCCCCGCCAAGGACGCTCCCGTTCTTGAGAGGTAGGTTGGGGACCCGCTGGCCTAGTTGGCAGTCAAGACGACGGGGAGGCCGAGACCTCTACGAGGACGCCGTCAAGGACGCCGCCAAGGACGCCGCCAAGGACGCCGTCACGCTGTGAAGGCCCTGATCCATGCACACGCGCCTGCACCGGATCAATGGTCTCGGGGTGCATGCCCATATGCCGGAAACGACACGGCGTGTGAGAGTGTGTAGCTCGTGCAGCTCGTGAGGGTCAACAGGTTCCCGCGCCGCCCGCCCGCCCGCCCGCCCGCCCGCCCGCCAGGACGAGCCGGCCGACGAGCCGCCGCACTGCTAGTCAACGAAATGTGACGTCTTATTCGGTGTATTGTGGATTTTGTCACGTTCGTTTGAATATCATGTCACATTCGTTTGAAACGAATGGGACGCCCTAATTAAACGGGCGCGTCACGTTCAAACGAATGTGACATCGTATCCAGACGACAAAATTCACATTCTAACGAATATGACGTCACATTCGTTGAATAACAGTGCACACAGTGGGCCACAAGACCGTTGAGGCGTCCGAAAGTCTAGACGCGTTTTGAGCTCCAGAGTCGCTAAATTGGGCTCGAACTGAACGCGTCACCCCACCAATGGATTGCTCTCCGAATGAGGAATCCATAGGTGCGGTGTCACACTTCGTTCGATTCGAGTCCCATTTAGCGACTCTGGAGCTCGAAACGCTTGCAAAGTTTTATCCGCCTGACCGGTCTTCTGGCCCACTGTGCGCCAGGACCCTCGGGGATAATCAGTCCGCCATTACTGTACGCAAATTGCGCGAACCAGTGATTCACACGTCGCACTAACCCACACGTTCCTCGCAAAAAGAGGTCCGTCATTGAACTTTGCGTGTGCCGACGTGCGTGTCTGTTCAATGAGAAATCCATTACTGGCCAATTTCAACCTTTCCGGGTTACCACGGCGAGCACTGGCAGGGACGCGCGGATGGGTTATTGAGCAGGGTCAGGAGGAGGCATAGTCGTAGCCAACGATTCGTGCCTGTGGGTTTCGTGTGCTGTACTAGCTGGAGTGGAAGTTGGCGCGTGAGCCGTCGGCAGTAATGGTTTGCTTCCATTACACAGCGCTGATCGGAAGCGTATCTGCTTCTCGGAAATTATTGCGCCATAATGTTGTCTGACGCTATAAACAAATGACTGTTGGCCTAACGTGCTTAATGTAACCTTTTTTTTGACATGCTATTGTTTTGTTTTAATCTTACGTTAGGTACTCAATGAAATTTTAGCATCAAAAACTTTTCACTTTTAAGAAGAAAAATAATTTTTACCATGAAAGTTTTATAAAAATAATTTTGTAAATTTAGGCAGCAAAGTGTATGTATGTTTCATCGACTTTTGCGTTAAACTGTGCTACAAACTACAAGCTAAAAACAACAACAACAACAAACAGGAATTTTACTTTGCGTTCAATATTGATTTTTGATTCAAGCGCGTCGGAGCAAGTGAATAGAACGGAATCACTTTGGGGTCGGCAAAAGGGGTTCAATAAAATCTAATGGGATGAGGTGATAACACCTTGGCACAGACTTACATGGCAAATGTACGTGCAGACGGCATGGCTGGGAGATGCTGCGGAGAACACTGCTTGGCTCGCAGCCCGACACCGCTCTAGAGTCCACTGAAGTGAATGGTGGCGTTGGCGCACCGCACAGTGTGCACGGGGCCGCGGCGGGCGATCGTCGCTGGAGCTGCGGGTCTCCTAGTCGAACGCCACGCACAGCACAGCGGGCCGGAGCGCACCGGGCGGACTCGAGTATGGGCGTCGCTCTGCTGGTGGGTCCACGCGGTCGGCAGTGCCGGCATCAGGACTGCGCCGCGGGGACGGCGTCGGTCCGCCCCGCCTCACCCCGCCTCACCCCGCCTCACCCCGCCCCGACCCACCGAGCCACGCCACGCCACGCCGTGCCCCTCACCTTCCCCGCAGCGCTTCGCTACGCTTTGCGAACCGATATGCAGTTTCAATGCCAAGATCCCCGCGCGCCACGCTGTCGGGGTTCGGCACGCCACGCCGCGCCTCGCCGCGCGGCCGAGCTGCTGCCCCCTCCAGCGGGGCGTTCCTCACCGCCGCCCCCTCTCCCCTGCCCGTCCAGGTGCATCAACCCCGCGGCACACGGCGGCCGGGCGCGGAATCTCATTCGGGTTGCACATTCACGGTGGCGGACCCGGGCCGCCAGCATCAGTCCGCCGACACTAATCGGCTTGGCGGCCGGCAGGCCCGGCAGGCCTGGCAGGCCGCACCTGGAACCCGCCTGCTGGAACCCAACCGGACATTGGATCATGATTGGATGGCTTGTGTGGGTCTCTCTGGAGAGTCCCCGCGGTCGCCGGCCAGTGAGTAGTGGACGCCGGCCGCGGCCGAGCCTTCGGCGCCAACGACGACCAGCTTTACGCCCGGCTACAAAACACCCAGGGCGGTAAAATTGTTGCGCCCCGGCCCTGCTAACGTCCACTCCGGCCACTGCCGGATTCGCTGCGACAGGTGCCTCTCGCGACGCCTGCACTGTTGCGGGCACCGGATTTCAAGCTAAAAAACAAAACAAAAAAAAACACACATTTTTAAAGAAAAAGTAAAGGTTTTCTTGGTGTGTGGGGGGGGGGGTGTTTGTGTGTGTGTGGAATAGCGGCGATTGGCGTCTCCTTTCGGCGCGGCCCGCGCACGGCACGCGTTCGTACGGCACGCGTAGCGGCCTCCACGGTGACAAACTCGCTGACTCACAGCGCCGTTACGATACGAGGAGCCCCAGCGTGGAGCCCCCGGGTTAGCCTCCAAACGCTCAACCCGTTTCCAGCAGAGGCAACGCTACGCTATCTCCCCTTGCCGACTCGGGTTCGTGAACCAGGTGAGCCAGGGCCAGGGCTGGGGCCGTGCGTCCCGCCCACCCGCTGACCCCCGACCGGTGAAGAGTACTGGCCGCTGCGATGATACGCAGAGTACCCAAAATAAGCATGGCGACATGAGCCTTTCTTGGCGTGGGAACGCGAAGCCGGCATAGCAAGGCCGACATTGTCGTGTCTCTCTCACACTGCTGGGTATGGGGGGAGAGGGGGAGAGGGAGAGGGAGAGAGAGAGAGAGAGAGAGAGAGAGAGAGAGAGAGAGAGAGAGAGAGAGAGAGAGAGAGAGAGAGAGAGAGAGAGAGAGAGAGAGAGAGAGACGAAGCACTGCCGTTGTCAGATTTTAAACAAAGGAAGACCGGCGTGACCGGAGCAGTTTTACAATTCTATCCGTATGATGATGAGTCCGCGCGCCTCCAGGACTGCTGCTGGACTTGGCGCGGGGATTTCTGGCTTTGCGATGCTGCATCACTGCGGGGGAGTCCTGCGACTTGCGCAATGTTGTGCCTACGTGGAATTTGCACACTATCACGCGTAAAAATGCATAAATTTACGCAAACTTTATTACAATTTTATGAAAAACGTTACGCAGTTTTAAAATCATGCAGCACCACGAACACAGTTCTACATAGAGTGTGCGACCAGCAGCCAGAGGCGGAGAAGTGTGTTAACGACTGCTGATAGCCTGTGGCCTATCCGCCTATCCACCTGGTTGGTGTGGGTAAGAGAACAAACTATCAGTAATCCAGTTTTGATTTACACCTCCAGAGGTGGCATTCATTTATGAGCAGACCCCATCAAAACCCCGTTGACGCGTTTTTGTTATTGTTTTTACCAGTCTCGACTCGTTTGTGTCTGTTGGTTGCTAACGGGAGACGCGCCCGGCGACTGAAACCGATGAGGAGCGTGGCTTTCTTTAGGAGTCGTTGATTCTCAGTCAGGCGCTGCTTTGCATACGACCCGCGGGGCCCATCCCACAGGAGTGTGACGGCCCGCCTGAAAAACCTGCAGCGACCGACGTGTTTTTCCAGAATGCACCCAATCAGTCAGGCCGATCCGTTCGCCTCAGCTTCGCTATGCCGGCCGCTTCCTGCGTCCGTCCACCGCGACTCGGTCCTACTGTGCGGCGAGCACACCGCCGAGGCGGCCAAAATTCTTGACGCATTTTGAGCTCCAGAGTCACTTGATGGGACTCGAAACGAACGTGTGACCCCGCCAATAGATTGCTCTCCAAGCGAGGAATCCGTTGGTAGAGTCACACGTTCAATTCGAGTTCCATTTAGCGACTCTGGAGCTCAAACGCGTCGGAATTTTGGCCGCCTCAACGGTCTTCCGACCCACTGTGCGAGATGAGTGATGAGGAAGAAGAGGCGGGCGGACGCTCAGTTGTAGTTCCGGTCTGGTTCGCGTTCGAGCACTCTTCATTTTTTACTTTTTTTTTGTTTTCTTACTCGTCCCGCGTCGTCGTCTTCGTCGTCCTCATACTCCTCAATTCCTTTCTACTATTTCCATCCGGTGTAAGGCTGCGCAAGGTGATGAGAGAAAAGAAAAATAGAAAGAGAAAAAAACAAAGCAATCTTGGAAAGTGGGATGAAATGACACCACAACAATCGGAGCAAGCAAAAGTACGTTCAGCTTAAAAACAAACCATAATTCGTTCACATTCTGAAAAAAATAAATTAAAAGATGATCTGTAAATGAAAACAACAGAAAAACGAAGAGAAGTGGCGTGGATGTTGTCCCTGCGATGCGGGGATGCCGGGATGCAGCACGGCGCGGCACGCCCCACTGGGGTTCAAAGCCCCCGGCGGGGCGGCAGGCGAGGTACAGTACCTCTAACAAGGGGCAGCCCCCCATTACTCCTCTTGCCTTCTTAACCTCGCCAAATCGTCCTTTTTATTTTACTACAACTGTCGCCGGCCGCGGTGCGGTGCGGGCGGTCGTTGCGCCCGTGTCTCCGGTACAGTACAGTCACACCTCGGAGCATGCGACGTGCGACGCGTTGCCGCCTAGACGCACTACCAGTCGCCGCGTGCAGGCGGCCGACAAGCTGATAATGCCGTAGCTATATTTATAAATAGGAAACTGGGTCAGGAAGGCCACGACGACGCGTCCGCGTGCCGGTAGTGGTAGTCCAAACCTTCAAGAGCGCGCTGATTTGGAAGGTTTTTTTTTTTTGTTTTTGTTTTCCTTCGCGCACCACCGGCGGCTTCCGGTCCGCGAAGCGTTCGCCCGTATGTGGATCGGGGTCCGGCGGTCCGGCCCACCCGACGGCCGGCGGAGCGCGGAGCAGCCTCGGAGTCCAGCTGGTGGACTTGTTGCCCTCGAGCAGCAGCAGGTTGCTGCTGAGCGGGCGTTCGCCGCGGGAAGGGCTGGCGTCCGGGCGGCGCGACCAGCGGTGGGCAGGACGAGCCGGCTCAACCCTTGCCGACATCATCACGCCAACTTTCATCCACTTGTTTAAAAAAAAAAAAAAAAAAAAAGCCGCCGCGCTCGGATGCTCTTTTTGTGTGTGTTTTCCTCTTTTCAGGCGGGCTAAAAACTTTGCTTTGTGTTTCTCCGGGCCCTCAAAAAAAATCCGTCTATTCAATCATGCACAGCTGAGCTGCGAGTTGTAAAAGCTTTCGCCAGCAGCCGCATTTGAGTGTGGCGGCGGCCCGCGAGAATATTTCAGCGGCGGTATTTATCGCGGGACATTTCTCTCAAACGGAGTGTGTGTGTGTGTGCGTGAGAGAGAGAGAGAGAGAGAGAGAGAGAGAGAGAGAGAGAGAGAGAGAGAGAGAGAGAGAGAGAGAGAGAGAGAGAGAGAGAGAGAGAGAGAGGGGGGGGGGCGCCTGCCCACGGCCTTGCCCGAAACCTTGTCCGGGGTGTCGCGCTACGCCCGGAGGGTAGGCAGCCCAACGGGCGGCCCCACCAGCGGAGGAGCAATGGTACCCCTTCCCGCCACCGAGCAGCACCGCCGCGCCCGAGGGTAGGCCGCCCAACCGGCAGCCAGGAGTACCGCGCTGCCGGCTCCGCGGCGCCACCCGCCCGAGGGACACCAGGGAGACAGAGCGCAAGTATAGCGTCGGGACGCCGAGTCCGAAAACGACAAGCTGTACCGCTTTGCAAAAATACTGCGATTCCACCGTGGACTGCCACGCGCACTTGGAGCGGTCAGCGGGGTCGCGTCGGGCCGGGTCGAGTGCGCGCCGCGCCCTGCACTGTGCCGCACACTGTAACCGCACCGTGGAGCGGGGCTAGTGAAAGAGTCGAGACCGCTTGCTTGGTGGGACGATGTGTCGGTGAAGATTCGTCGGTGCCTTCTAGCAACACTTCAGAACGTCTTCTAGTCATTGCAAAAATGTTACCAACCTTCGGTGGCCCTCGCACCGTTGTATTGGTTTATTTAGGAATGAAATATAATTAAATAAACTAAATAAGTCGCGTAGAATCAATTTTATGCATCACTGCGCATTTTGCGCCATCAAAATATACCGTTTTTACTGAGTTATGTTGGTATATGAGATTGGCGGCTTAGCAGCCGACGCCGACACAAGACCTCCGACCTCTCCTCCTCGGTCAGAAATCAATGCGACGCCGCAAAGACGCGCGAATGCGGCATCACAACACACTCCGCGGCGTGCCTTGTTCCTTCTGTGGAAACGGATTAGTGTGTCGCCCTGGCTGGCCGTTACTTTCGCTGGCGCCACGTGGCCGTATGGAGGCCCTCAAGGCCCTGATCCTGATTGGCGCTATGCGCGTCACGCCCCCACGTGTTGCCCACGTGTGGCTATAGCCGTCACGTCGCGGAGTGCGGCAGGGAGGCGCGTGGGTGCCAGGGGGCGGCGGGGGGAGGGCATTCACCACAAGCGATGTTAGCTTGGATTGGACGCACCCGCCGGCGAAGGCACCCCAAGGACCGAGGCACGCACGTTACAAGTACTCCCACCGAGCGGCGTTCGATGAGTCCCACAGGTCAGCGGCGCGAGAAACAAGAAAAGGCAGACACGATGATTTGCCAGCAGCGGAGTTGGAATAATGAAAATAACGCGCAATCCGACCCACGCACAGCGATGCACAGCGCACGCACAGCACGCCCGCCGGTCTGGTCCGTTCGCACAGTGGACATGCCAACGAGCAGCGAAGCGCCACCAAAAAGGCAGTCGGAATGAGAGCTGGACCGGGGGAATGATGAAACAGCAGCCGCCTGATGTGTGTGAGAGAGAGAGAGAGAGAGAGAGAGAGAGAGAGAGAGAGAGAGAGAGAGAGAGAGAGAGAGAGAGAGAGAGAGAGAGAGAGAGAGAGAGAGAGAGAGAGGTGTTTATTTCAAAGCAGAGCAGCTTGCCGCGGATCGCCGGGACGTGCGCGCCATTCAACCGCTTTTCAGAAGCGCCTCGCTCCTCGTTTCGGGGCTGCGGCTGCATGTATAAAAGTAGCCGCTGCCAGTGGGCGAACGCCACCACCAGACCAACATGTTGGCTGCCCTCGACCCTGTGTACAAAGAGTTATTGTAATCTGGAAGCGGTTCTTGTCGTGAGCACCGCCGCGGGCGCCACGGGCAGCACGCCGATGGGGGCCTCCTCCAGCGCGCATGCGTCCCCTGCCTCCCCAAACCACACCTTCCTCAAATACCAGTCTCTCCACACTCACGGTTGTCGTGTATGTGTACCCGCCGCGTCAGGAACCCGCTGCATTCCCATGAGCCGTGGTGGCTGAGAGCGAAAAGGCGTCCGACCCCGACTGCGAGGTCCGGGGATCGGTTCCTAACATTTCTATTCATTTTTCGTGCCGACTGCGGTCGAGAGCGTCCGGCCCTTATGGCGCCCTCTTGAGGGCCTAAGGGCTGCACTGGGCCCTGCACTGCTAACGGTCCCGGAAGTGCAGCGAGAAAGCGCCGCAGGGAAACCTCCGGGAATGCAGGGCCGGGAAAGCGGAGGGCGTTCGTCAAGCCGCGCGGTGTGGCGGTGTGGGCCGCAGTCCGCTCACGAGCATCGACACTTTCCCGGCCCCCCCTGTGCGGCCCACTGTGCGCCCGGCCGGCCCCTCGTGCTGCTCAGGCCCGCGCCGCCCGCGCTGCCTGGGCAGCGTCCAACTATACGACCCTGCCGCGCCACTTCGATGTATCGGCCGAATCGTGACGCTGGCGGGGCGGGGCGGGGCGGGGTGGGGCGGGGCGGGGCGGGGCGGGCGTGCCCTCCCGGCCTACTGAACGACGCGCCCTTCTTGTTGAACATGGCCTCGGAGACCCTCGACGCCAGCGGGCAGTACCGAGCAGTGCTCACCCTAAAGGTACGTACTGCGAGTCAGTGATTGTTCAAGTGACTTAGTTACTGCACAAGTGACTGCCGGACTTGCATATATATGACTTCCAGCGCAGAGGAGTAAGTAAGTTGGGGTGATGACGTCGGGTGGGGTCGCAGCTGCAGCTGCTGTTTCTTTGGGTGAAGAGGCTGCCAGGATTACAGTGACGCACGGCCGAGTGTTCCGTGTGTTCCGTGTTCCACGCGCTGAGCCAAGGCGGCAGGGGCGCACCACCGACAGCAGGGAGGGTTGGGGGCCGGGGGGGGGGGATACTGGAGATGGCAGCCGGCGGGCCAGGGCGCCGGGGCCAGGAGGAGCCATCGTCAATCCTGTCTGGGGCCACAGCCAGGCATTACCACCACCTGAGACTCGGTCCGCGGCGCGCCGGCAGGCCGGCTGCCTCCCTCGCACCGGGATGCGCCCGTGCTTTGCTCCTTTGCCCCTAGCGTGGTGATTGGGTGATTGGGTCCTCGGCAATGATCAATCGACGCAACTCTAGCGGCGCGCCCGCGAATTCGTGACTTTTTCACTATTTTCTTTTTATTATTGATTGCCTCCCCACATGACCCGTGCTGGCGGCGGCGGCGGCACCGCCTGGCCCACCAATCAGCGGCATTAGGCAGAGTGATTGCCTCCCCCCCCCCCTTTCCCACCCCCCGAGCCCCCGAAATCCCGCCGTTAGTGTACCTCACCTCGATGCGCTAACCGCGGGCGGCGCGCAGCAGATTCGCTTCAGCGTGCTGCCCGCCACCTATTAATTAATGCAAACTGAAAAGAGGGGGAGGGGAGGGGAGGGGGAGGGGAGGGGGAGGGGAGGGGGAGGTCCAGAGCAGTGGGCAGTGCTCTCGCGGAGTGTGCTCCGCCACCTTTCCCGCGCCAGCCCCGTACGGGCCACGCCATCGGTGCGAGAGAGACGCGCGGTAAACGATAATCCCGAATAATTCCGAGTCACGTGATTCGGCTTTGCGAGACTTGCCGAGTCGCCGAACTCAAAGCAGCGAAGTTTCCCTCGCGGTTTCCTCCCCGTTTTCATCGAGTTGGCGGCCGCGCTGGCTCTTGGCTGGCGATTTCCGTGGGCGCGGCTTCGGCTGCGAATAATGGAGAGCTTCGGTCCACTTAGCATGCGCCAGAAAGGGAAAGCAAAGGAAAAGCACCTTTTCTTCTTTATTCTTCGCCTTGTCCTCTCCAGAAAGTGAAAAGGGGATCGGTGCGTCGCTGCCAAGGGTCAGCCAGTGGGGCGTAGCCGTTGTCTGTCTGCGCGCGCGCGCGTGTGTGTGTGTGTGTGTGTGTGTGTGTGTGTGTGTGTGTGTATGTGCGCGCGCGCGCGCGTTGGTGTGCGGATGCGGACCGATGGCCACTAATGCGGACACTCTTGGGACGTACCGCTATAATACAGCTTAACCATGCTTCACGCGCGCGCGGACACACGCACACACACACACGCGCGCGCACGCGCGGGCATGCACATGTACACGCATCGAGGGCTAAAGCAGTTAGGTCGCAGTGGGCTCGTCTCCGTGGGCTTCCGTACAACCCCCCCCCCCCCCCCCCTTGCTTAGCCACGCCACCCCGCCTGTCCCGGCGCATGGTAGTCGATAAATCGCACCCAAAGGATGCTTGTCCGATGGGGACCCAGGGTAGCCCACCGCGATGGTGGTGTGGTGGCCGTGGTGGTGCACGCGCCGGCCCTGATCCAGACTTACGGAGTTGTTGTTCCCGCAAGCCCTCGCCGCCATCATCCCCGCCCGGGCCTGCTTCCTTGTATACTGCCTTTGTCCTGCTCGTACCCATCTCGCCCCCGGCCTCTAGCCTCCAGCCTCACCCCCGGCCTCTAGCCTCCAGCCTCACCCCCCGGCCTCGCGGTGGCAATCACAAAAGGCCTCAAGGCATCAACAAGCGGTACTGTAAAAAAAAAAAAAAAAAAAAAAAAGCAACAACAAAAATAATTTATTTTTTAAAAAATGTATGGTTGTTAAAATTGGTTTTAATGATAAAAGAAACATGTTCCGATGACTAAAATGCACCCTGACGCTTCATTTTGACTCCCTGTGGACTCCCTGTGCTGGCGGCCCAAGGACTCCTTCCCCGCCGGCCGCCCCTCTCGGTGGTAGCCCCTCCAGCGGACTGCTCCGCCCGTCCCCCGCGCCGTCCGCGGCCTCCATATAAATGCGGCGGCGCGTGCTCGGTGCGGCACTCACTCCGCTGCCCGCTCCGTCCGCCCGCGTCCCCGAGCAAGTGAAGATGGTGCGCCGCGTGGTGCTGGCGATGGCCGTCCTGGTGGCGGCGGCGGCGACGGCGCTGGCCGCGGAGACGGCGCTGGACGTGGCGCGGGACGTGTACGCCGACTGCCTGCAGCGCGGGTCGCTGGCCTGCGTCCGGCCGCGCGTGCTCGCCTTCCTAGCCGCCGCCAAGGAGCGTGACGACAAGGCCATCCGCATCACCCGCGACCTGGCCATCGTGCCCAGCGGCGACGGCAACGCCCTGGACACCGAGGACCCCCAGGTTGGTGCACAGCGTTGCGTGGGATCCATTCGGATTGTTGATGAATTTAACTGTGTTTTCAGTCCAACGGCGCGTGTTGGCCTCGGTTTGGATCGCTTTGCACCTTCCCCGTCGGCAAACAGAGAACGCGGACGTGCGATTTGGTCCTCCAAATATTGACCGCGGCTGGCTGTGCCGGAAGTGAAGCCGGGGTCGTGATTGCTTAGATCAGTGGCGGCTCAAACACATGTCCCCCCCTCCACCCTGCCTCGCCCCGCCCCTGCGACCCACAACGGGGCTCCTCGCGCGTTTGTTGCGGTGGCGCTGTTGCCTTTGGCGCGCTTTGGCGGGGAATGGGTTGGAGAATCGATCAAGGGCGCACAAAGCACGACGAACCAAATGAGGTGCGGCGGCGCTCTGCGCGGCAAACCCGCGCCACGCCCTCGGCACGCCCTCGGTGCGCACTCAGCCCGCCCTTGGCACGCCCTCGGTACGCCCTCGGTACGCCCTCAGCACGCCCATGCGTGGCGGCGTGCGCGGATAGCAGAGTCTCCTCGAGCACCTAGGGCACCCCATGTGTATCGAGCTAACGCCTCCCGTTGCCTCCAGGACGAGGACGAGGTCGTCGGCGACCGCCACGACTCCCTCCGCCAGCTGGTGCTGCAGCGCGTGGACGCCGTGCAGCGCTTCCTGGTGCAGCACGACGTGCGCATGGCCGTGCCCCGGGAGCTGGCCGAGGCCGTGCCCGCCGCCGTGCGCGCCGCCCTGCCCGCCGAGCTGCGCCTGCCCCTGGACCCCGACCGCGAGGACGGCGCCCGCCACCGAAAGAAACGTGAGTCCACCTCGTCAACGACGCGACGCGTCGCCCGAGTGCTTCGCTGAACGAGTCCCTCTGATCCGCAGGCGGGTTCCTGAAGAAGGTGGTGCTGCCCTTCATCCTGGGCCTCAAGTTCAAGACCACGGTGCTGATCCCGCTCGCCCTGTCCCTGATCGCCCTCAAGACGTGGAAGGCCCTCACGCTGGGGCTGCTGTCCCTGGTGCTGTCCGGCGCCATGGTCATCTTCCGCTTCACCAAGCCCAAGGTACCGGTGTCGACGCCGCTGCCGTCCGGTTGTTGGCGGTCTGAAGGGCGAAGGGCAGCAGGGCTGCGAGGGCTGCGAGGGTCCGTGCAGCTCGTGAGCCACTGTGCTGTGAGGCCACACAGCCCCGCCAGCCCCGCCGGCCCCGCCCACACATCGCCCGCAATGTCTGGCGCATCTGGCGATCGGCCAGTCCGTATATCTCGTTGGCTATCCCGCTGCGCGAGCTCCACTGTGCGGCGAAACAGCCGTTGGGTGTGAGGTATCCAAGAAGCGAGGCTTCATAGGACCTTTGAGACCAACCAACTCTGCTGTCGCTTTGCAGGTGGTGAACTACGACGTGTACCACTACCCGCAGCACGGCCACCACGACCACCATGTCGACCACCACGTGGACCACCACGCCGGCTACGAGCACGCCCACTACGACCACTACGCCGCCGCGCGGTCGGCGCGGTCCGCCGGCGACATGGCGTACAGCGCGCACCAGCCCTAGCGTACGACCGCGCGATCACTTTATCGTGTTCGTGAACAGCGAACAGGTATCGACTCGTTGCGCAGGTCGCCACCACGAGGAGGTCCTCCACGACCGGCCGGCCGACGGTCCCCGCGGCCGTTAGCCTGCCGTCAGCCTGCCGTCAGCCTGCCGTCAGCCTGCCGTCAGCCTGCCGTCAGCCTGCCGTCAGCCTGCCGTCAGCCTGCCGTCAGCCTGCCGTCAGCCTGCCGTCAGCCTGCCGTCAGCCTGCCGGCCGCGCTGCCGTCAGCCTGCCGTCAGCCTGCCGTCAGCCTGCCGTCAGCCTGCCGTCAGCCTGCCGTCAGCCTGCCGTCAGCCTGCCGTCAGCCTGCCGTCAGCCTGCCGTCAGCCTGCCGTCAGCCTGCCGTCAGCCTGCCGTCAGCCTGCCGTCAGCCTGCCGTCAGCCTGCCGTCAGCCTGCCGTCAGCCTGCCGTCAGCCTGCCGTCAGCCTGCCGTCAGCCTGCCGTCAGCCTGCCGTCAGCCTGCCGTCAGCCTGCCGTCAGCCTGCCGTCAGCCTGCCGGCCGCGCTGCCGTCAGCCTGCCGTCAGCCTGCCGTCAGCCTGCCGTCAGCCTGCCGGCCGCGCTGCCGTCAGCCTGCCGTCAGCCTGCCGTCAGCCTGCCGTCAGCCTGCCGGCCGCGCTGCCGCCCGCACAGGCGGAAGAACCAAAGACTCCGCGCCCCCGCGGCGCCGGCCGCCCTCCTAGTGGGCCGCACGGGGCACCGCGGTGCCCCCTGCCCTTAAGAGTGGCTGGCGTCCGCGACGGGTCGACTGGCCGTGCCGCCCTTCGCCTTGGCCCTTCGAGCACTGCTAATTAATTTATTGACCCTATTTATTCCCAGCCCCCCACCCTTCTAGTCCCACGAACAGCAAT
Organism: Stenchaetothrips biformis; assembly: GCA_030522485.1. Lineage (NCBI taxonomy): Eukaryota > Metazoa > Arthropoda > Insecta > Thysanoptera > Thripidae > Stenchaetothrips > Stenchaetothrips biformis. The sequence goes on along the minus strand of CM060088.1, from coordinate 8,794,990 downwards.
GCGCCCTTTGCACCCGGGCGACCTCAAGCGCCCTGCCGTCATCGCGTGTCGCGTGGTTGTGTTATTTATTTATTATTTACGAAGTGAAAGAGAAAAATGAAAAATTGCGATATAGGCATGAAAAATGAGGCAGAGACCAATAAACTGGAGTGCAAAAGCATTTCGCGTGTGTCGTGTTTTCCCATCCCCGGCACCTTTCAGCGTTTGACGCCACGGCACTACAACACACAGTAGGCCAGAAAACCGTTGAGGCGGCCAAAATTCTAGACGCGTTTTGAGCTCCAGAGTCGCTAAATGGGATTCGAATCGAACGTGTGACCCCACCAATGGATCGGTCTCCCAACGAGGAATCCATTGGTGGGGGTCACACGTTCGATTCGAGTCCCATTAAGCGACTCTAGAGCTGAAAACGTGCCCGGGATTCTGGCCGCCTCAACGGTCTTCTGACCCACTGTGCTACGGCAGACGGACGACCCGCTACGCTGGCTCCGCCGGGGAGATAGCGACGATTGATAAAGGCGAGTGGCGATCCTCGGAGCCGAAGAAGATGAAAAGGCCGCATCGAGTTGGCCACTTAAAACGACGATGAGCTGGAGTGGGCAATAATGATGTCACCAAACCGCGAGGAAGGAAGAAAAAAAAACTTTCGGTGTGCGCGTCTTAATTTACGTATTTCTTTGTCCCTCAAAATCAACGGGTCGCTGTCACGACACAAGACTGGAATTCTGGGGCCATCTGGCGACTCCGGCGCGCCTTTGCCTTTCCGCGCCGTGGACGTTGTCATCAGCATCGGCTGGGAGGGTGACAACGAACAGGGCGCGACTGCTACTTACTCCCGCCCGCCCCGCCGGCCCACCACCCTGCTGTAATTAAAATGTCACTCCCAGGGAAGTGGCAGTACGTCTGTGCCCCGGAGTCCCGGGACGAGTCGCGCGGAGCGGAACGAAATTCCAGCAATCTAATTTCACCTGAATGGCGAGCAGCGAACTATCCAAACACACGACGGCCACCCAACGAGGCGTCGTGCAGCACATCCACCTGAATGGGACGGGGCAACGTCCCGCTCGCTGCGAGGCGCCAACAAGTAGTAGCGTGAGTGCTGCCAGCGCGGCCGGCCCGGCCGGGGCACTGGCACGGCTGGCAGCACGACGGCGGCACAGCCAAAATGCCCTGCTCTCCACCCTGACAGCCGAAAACGCGCGCCGAGGAGGAAGGAAGCTGGTGGCGCTGGGAGCTGAAGGACTGCTGAAAGCCAGCCCGACGCTGCCGATGAACTGGCGCTGTTCGCTGGCTGGTACGTCGCTACTCACTCAAGGTCTAAGGAGGTCGCCGTGAGAGCAGCTCTGTGTCGGAGTATCGTCGGGCGTCGGAGCAGTCGGGAGTCCGGGGTTGGGGGTCGGGCAGGGCTGGAGTACTCCGACCCACCTCAGCAGCGACCGAGTGGTTTGCGCAAGCAGCACAAGTGATCTCCCCGAAAACACTGTGAAAAAGCAGCAGATAACAAATTTTCAAACGAAGGGAGTATACACGGAAACCGTGTACCTGCGGCCTCACGTACCCGTCGACGTCGAGCTTTCCTACGTCAGGAGGTGAAACAGTTTCCGCGGGGCTTACTGCCACTACCAACACGTCCTTCATGGCTTCGCGCGCGAGCCCTTCCCCCCCCCCCTTCCTCCTGCCGCTCTGCCCGCGAAAGACGCTGCAACTTTCTTGCCTCGCCACGAAGGGGATAAGTACATCGTCCCAAGCCGTCGCGCCTTTGTTTAAAGAGGGGCTCGGAGGCGGCGGTCTTGTCCTGCTCGCGGCTCCTCGCAGGGACAGTGCGTGGCCCGGTACCGCGCGGACTCGGCGGCGTTGTTTGGCTTGCCGATGAGCGCCGCACGCCCCGCCCCGCCCCGCCCCGCCCCGCCCCGCCCTCACGGCGGCAAGGCAAACACCCTCCATCCCTCCTGGCGGCCGTACGTTACATCAAAGTTTTACAAGAGGAGAACTAACTTGGCCAACAACAGACATCATCTCTCTGCTGAGCAGCTTCCAAAGGGATATGATATTCTCCCATCCCGCCGCCGAGCCTCGTCTTAACGATGAGAAAAGCCGCCAGTCTTTGAAAAGGAACGACGCTTGCCGGCTCCGGACCATCCTGGTCGGCCCGCCTCTCCGTTTTCCATTTTAATTGCGGATTGGTCGGTGGCAACGCCGAGCGCCGAGCGCCGAGCACCGCACAGTGGGTCAGAAGACCGTCGAGGCGGCCGAAATTCTAGACGCGTTTTGAGCTCCAGAGCCGCTAAATGGGATTCGAATCAAACGTGTGACCCCACCCATGGATTCCTTGTTTGAAGAGCAAACCCATTGGTGCGGTCACACTTTCGATTCAAGTCCAATGTAGCGACTCTGGAGCTCGAAAAGCGACAAGAATTTTGGCCGCCTCACCGGTCCTCTGGCCCACTGTGTGCCGAGCCCGGCGGGTGGAGGGCACTACTTTGTGTTATTGGGTTTCGCCATCATCAGACAGAAGGCCGCGGACTGCACTGAAAGCTTCGCTCCGGAGGACTGCTCCTTTCAAACTGGAGAAATGTCGAGTTGGGAGAGTAATGAAGCCCGCGCCCGGACATGAAAAGAGCACCCGCCCTGCCCTCCGCGGCCCATCGCCATCGACGGGCACGGCCTGCACGGCCGGCACGGCAAGGCGCCGGATAGGCCGGCCCGGCCGCACTCCTGCCGTCGGGTTGCCTACCCGCTCGACTGCAGGGGCCCGGCCGGCCGGCTGGACCAGCGTCGCAGCATCGCCGCGCAGCTGCGCAGCTCGCCTCTGCGGTGTCAAGCTGCGATCGTCGTCAACCAGCGGGCCATGTCGCAGGCCTCTACAGCGCGCGGCGCCGCACGGCTCTGAAACTCAGCCAACACAGAGCACAGCGCGCCTAGACTCCTCGAAGCTGAGAGCTAAAGTGCCCGCCGCCGTATTGGGCACCACCAGCCGCCCCCCGTCAGGGCGGGGCCCACAGTGGGTCAGAAGACTGATGAGGCGGCCAAAATTCTTGTCGCGTTTTGAGCTCCAGAGTCGCTAAATAACACTCGAATCGAACGTGTGACCGCACCAATTGATTGCTCCTCAAACGAGTAATCGATTGGTGGGGTCACACGTTTGGTTCGAGTCCCATTTAGCAGCTCTGGAGCTCAAAACGTGTCCGGGATTCTGGCCGCCGCAACGGTCTTCTGGCCCACCGCGGGGCGGGGCGGCCGGCCCTTCTCGGTAAGGGGCGCCTCGCCGTCTGCAGTCAGGGACGGTCGCGAGGACCCTCGTTAGACAGACTATGGCGCACATGCGGCCCCCGAGTCTAATTCCGTGCAGCCGCTCTGTCTCTCTCGCGCCCCCGCAGAACGCCCCTCGAAGTGCGGGCGCGAGAAGGCGTGGTGAGTGGCGCACTATTGTACCGAGTGTCGTCGGTCCTGTCGGTGCGAGTTGGCCGCCACCGTCATCGGCCGCGCGAGGAGCTGTGGGGCGGGCCCGGGCTGGCCCACTGTGAAGGCGGCCGCGGGCCGCGGGACGAACGAGTTGGCAGTGTAGATGTTTGGTCGGCGGCATGGCGCTGGCGCGGTGCGGCGCGGTGCGACCCACTGCGGGGACGACGACTGATTGCATGTCCCGCGGGCTGTCGGGCCGAACAGGCCAAACCGCGGACAAATAATCATCGCCCACATAAAGAACCCCGCCAGCAGCGAGCACACGCGCGGACGAGATGCGAACACGACCCCCTCCATTTCAATGTCTGCCTTTATTTGGGCCACCTCTCGACCTTGGCCACCTCCTCCAGCTTCAGCAGCGCGTGCCGTCCCGAGAGGGAGGGAGAGAGGGGGGGGGGAACGAGGAGGAAAGGCGACCGGATATTACGGTGATGAAAAGAAAAGGGGAAGTATTGGAAGAGGGGGAGCCGACCCACCGGCACTATTGACTTGATTAAGTAATAATAACTTTTCAGCTACCGCCCCCCGCCGTCGCCGTCTCCGGCCGCTTCGCTGCTTCAGCTCCAGATTAATGATAACGGTCCCGGAGACAGCGCATGCAGAGGCGGGGGGAGGGGGAGGGGGTTGGAGAGGCCTGAGGCGTGGGCCTCGTTCGCAGGGAAGGCGGACAAGGCGCGCGAGGAAGACGAGGGCGAGAGGGAATTCCCGACCGAGATGTTACTGCTTCCGGGCGGCGCGGACAAACGTTGAATCCAAACCGAACCGAACCGAACCGAATCGCATCGCGAGAGGCGTTCACTTGTATGCAGAGAACAAACGCGAAAAAAAAATACAAAAATGTAAAAGAAAGAAAAGGGGGGAAAAAGACAATAAAATGGTGCTGAGTGGAAACCTCACGGCGGTAGTACGTGTCATCGGCATCGGCACGGAAGGAGAGAGTCCGACTAATCTGGTGAATGGGTAGCCGGATGGCCGCGGCGCCGCGGCCACGGCCGGTATGACGGGCAGTGGGGCGTCGCCGGCGTCGTCCGGGGCCACTTGGTATGCGGCGCGCGGCCCAGCCATCGGCGCGGCCAGTGGCGCCCACCGGCCCGGCGGGGCCCGGCCTGCACAGCGAGCAGCGCGCCCCGCTAGGCGTCCTTCACATCCTGGAAGCGCACTCCTCCTCGACGCCCAGCCTCGGATGGCACTCGCCCCGCCCCGCCCCACCCCGCCCCGCCCCGCCCCGCTCCGCACTGCGCATTCCATCGACTGCGGGCACCGCACGTATGAAAGGCAGTTAGTTTTAATTTCATATATTACTTTTTTTTATTTTTTAAAAAAATTTATTTTGCAGAAATTTCTTTTAATGAATTGACCCGAGTACATGGAGTAGCTCGCCTGTTGCCTCTTCAATGCAAGGGGATACTCACTCGCGTGGTAGTAAGGTCAATCTATCCATAATAACACGCGTAATAGTAGTTTCATAGTAGGATGTCTCCGAATTTTGCCAATTTTTTAGGAGTTTTGAGCTTTTTGGACCCCGATCCCTTCAATTTGGAGGCGCTATTGAGCGTAATAGACGCTAGGGTCGTGTCGCGGTTTGGAGGAGGCATACTCCCTCTGTTAAGGAACGGAGAGCATACTGCCTGTGGTCCTGCCCCGGACTCTCCCGATCCCAGCGTTCCGACCACTGCCGATCAACGAGCCCGCCGCACTGGTCGGGCTGCAGCGGGCTAAGCAGGCGCAGCGCGCACGCCACGCGACTCCGCCGTCGGAGCGTCGCCCCGCCCCGCCCCGCCCCGCTGCCCCGGAGGGATCCTCCCCCTCCCCTTTCGGAAGCCCCCCGCCCGTCTCCACCGGCCCAGGTATATAACGCGCCTTGGCTGCGCGACAGGTCACTCCACTCTGTCTAGTCGTCCGAGCCCAGCACCGCCATGAGGTCCTTCGTCGTCCTCGCCGTCCTGGTGGCCGCCGCCCACGCCCTGCCCGCCACCAGCCTGCAGGAGTCGGCCCCCGCCAAGGGCAGCTCGTTCTGGAAGGGCACCCCGATGGACGCGGTGGTGGCCGAGCTGCAGGCGGGCTGCGCGAGCGACGACGCCGTCGCCTGCGTCAAGTACCGCGTGCTCAGCGTGCTCGACCACGTCCTGCGCAAGGACTCGTACCAGGTCGGTCGCGGCTTCCAATTCCAGCTCCTTTGTTTGTGTTTATTTATTTTTTTATTGTTTACATTTTGAATTTTTGTGTACTTGTTGTGACCAAGGTGACGGACTCCGTGTCGGTGGTGAGGAACTCGTACGAGGAGAGCGGCGAGTCTTCCTCGAAGGGCCGCGCGGAGGACGGCGGCGACCTGGTGGACGCGGCCAACCACTACCTGCAGCGCCACGACGTGAAGGTGCAGCTGCCCTGGGGCGCCCGCGTGTCCGTGTCCCCCCGCGCCCTGGACCAGGACAAGCTGGACATCAGCCTGGACTTCGGCGGCAGCGAGGAGGGCGAGAGCCACGAGGCGGAGGCCCGCCACCGTAAGTACCGTAAGTCCGCTGCACAACTACTTGGCATGGGTGTGTGGCACACTGTGGGGTCCAGCCTGCATAGGCCCGGCGCTCGGCGGCACGCGCTCCAAGGGCGAGACGGCCTTTGTCGCCTCGCTCGGGACGATGCGTTGCTGCTTGTCATTACCGGCGGACTGCTCCAGTCATCACTAGCAGTGAGAGCGCACAGTGGGATGACAGGGGTGGCGCCGCGCGGCGCAGTAACGAAGCGGCCGCCTCCCTCTCTCGCGCGCCGCCCCGACGGCCTTCTTCGCGCTGTCACGCACACGCCGCCAACACCCAGCACTCTCACAAGCACGCGCGCAGGGGGAGGCGCACCGAGACAAGGAAACGGCAGCCCCCACCCCCGCCACCGGCACTTTGATACGCTGACGCGTGCAGTGAAAATCAGAAAAAAATATTGTTTTACCGCGTCACCGTGTCCGCCGGCGTTGACGTGCTTCGGCTCGGATGTGTCGGGCGCCGCCACCCACCATCCGCCTGCTGCCTTTGGCCGCATCAACGGTCTTCTGACCCACTGTGCGCCGAGTTCTGACAAGACGCCGTCAGCGCCGTGCGGAGTAGTTGTAGTCGACCCTAGGCAGTGTGGCCTCGTCCCACAGGGGGTGAGATATGCGGGGAAGGGGAGGGGGCATTCCTCGGGGAGCGTGTCGGACTGCCGGAATGGTGTTGGTCGCCGCCTCGCGTCGCGTCGCCACTTCAAGGAGGAGCACCGGTCCCTCACCGCGTGTCTTGTTGCAGGCAAGGGCAAGGGCAAGCTGCGCCGCATGATGGTGCCCATCCTGGTCTTCATCCTGCTCAAGGCCATGACCCTCGTGCCTCTGGCCATCGGCGTGCTTGGCCTCAAGGCGTGGAACGCTCTGCAGCTCAGCTTCTTCTCCTTCGTCATCGCCGTGGGCCTCGCCATCTTCCAGCTCTGCAAGAAGATCGCCGCCGACCAGGCGCCCGTCTCACAGCTGTCGGCGCACGTCGCGCCCTGGGACGCCCACTACGCTGCCGCCCGCGCCTTCGAGGTGCCCGCCGCCGAGGCCGCCGCCGAGGCCGCCGCGGTCTCCGCCCCCGCTGCGCAGGCGTACCCCGGCGACGCCCACAGCCTGGCCTACAGGGCCCACCACTAGCAGGTTGGTACAGCGAGCCGCTTCTAACCCGTCTCAAGTAGCAGTGCCTCTTAAAGGTGGTCGCACGGCTCGGAGCCAGGCGTGCTTGGCCACGGGCGGTCATGAGGTCCGCCGGGTCCGAGCGACACGCGTCCTCGAAGCGTTCTCGGGACGGCCTTGGGGCGGCCTGGGGCGGGCCGGCTGAAGGGGTTGCCGGGGCAACGTGTGATGTGCGTGCGGGCAACCGCAGCCCGGGACGCCGCTTTGACACAGTGAGGCCCGGCGGCGTCTGGCCGAGGCCGAGGCCTGGCCGAGGCCTGGCCGAGGCCTGGCCGAGGCCCGGAACGGGGCCGGAGAAGAGGCCGTGCCTTGTCAACACGCGACACGCTGGCTGGGACCGGAAACGGAACTGCCTCGCACTGTTTGTTTGAATGGGGACGGACACGGCCGGGTGGCCACACTAGCGCGCTCTGTCTCGGCCTCCGCGGGTGTGGGTGGAGTGAGGCAAGGAAGCCTTGGGGCGGAATCAGAGCCCTCCCTTCAGACACCTGAGCCTCTCCTCTCGTAAGCCCCCCCCCTTGCTTGCCCCAACCAATAGAATCAAGCTCGACTAATGGCTGTTCATTTGCTCTCTGTTTCAGATTACATCCCCTAGGACCAAGTCAGCACGGTGATACTGTGCCAAAACCTACCAAAAACTATTTATTTCCTCTCTATTGTTTTAAAAAATAATTTATTGTTGTTGTACGTGATACCCCTGTTTGAACTGTAATATAGGAAATATATTTACAATAAAATGATTGAAACCTATACATGTGTTGTCCAACTCTTTCCATATCTTGCGAACAACAAAGCAACATGGCTTGGCAAAAAAATAAAAAACTGTTTAGGAATTATTTTTTTTGCAAACTTGCCTATACAGCATATAGTACACGCTTCGTCTGCACAGAGCCTCCTTTTTGTTAAAAAATATAAGCGAGGCTCTTTGAGGCGCCGGGGGAGGTCAGTACCCGGTCCAAAGGTTCACTTCCTCCCTCCCTTGCCAGGTATTCCTCATTGCATCTTAAAGGGACGATGCGGAGGGCGAGTCGGAAGGAGTCCCACCCTAATTGAGTTGGCCGCGGAAACGTAACGAAATCCGGGGCCAGTGGACTCACCCCGTACAGCGTCACCCTCTCCATCACACGGGGGTGATCTTCAATGGTGCGGGAGAGCCAGCCAGGGAATCGCCCACGGGGCCGGCCCCTGGGCCTTGCGCGGAGCGGCCGCTTCGAATCCGTCCCACCCTCACTGCCACAGACATCCTCGCACACCGACCGGAGAGACACGACACCGGAGTAGCCAGGCATTTCCACCAGTTCACCCCCCTGCAGTCCCCTTGGGACCTGCCGTGGCGGTCCTGCATTACTGGCATTCCAACGGGAAAATGCACTGAGCTGCCGAGCGAATATAGCACTCCCAAACGGCCGAGCGAATATAGCACTCCCAAACGGCCGAGACTTTGATTTACTCTCTCTCTCTCTCTCTCTCTCTCTCTGACCCCTCGCCGGGGTCGTCCTCCAGGAGCGCGGCACTCCTCGCCACTGAACAACATCGCCTCCGCCTGCCGAGAAAACGGGCCTGTAAAGAAAAGCAGCCGTAAAGCATGTTGCTGATGCGATGCCGATCACCGGGACCGAGGGGCTGGGCTTTATTCCTTGGGCAAACGCACGGCCAACGTCCGTTCCGTCTCCGGCCCACTGGCGAGCCTACTGGCCCACGGACGGCGGCTCCTCGATGGAACCTATTCCAACCTATCGCATCGTAAAAGTCAGCCTGCCAACCAACTCCATGACGCGGGGTCAGACTGGCGGACGGACAGGACAGCGTGACTGGGCGATGGATGGAGCGACGGAGCGCTCCAGGCAGGTGTGGGTGAGATGGTGGCTGCATTGCGTCTCACGTTCGATGGTTCGCATCCCTGATGACACGCATTTTTGAGTGTCTCTTTTTTTAAGTGAAAAACAATCTAATCGTCAATTCTCAGGTCTTTTGAGATAAACATGAAAATCAATTGGGGTGCGTTGAAATAAAAAAAAAATCACTGTCGACGTCATGCCAGGTAAGTCGAAGAAGTCCTTCGGCCCTTTCCCTCGGGTCGGTTTCTCCAGAGTAGCGATCACCCGGATGCGTGGCATTCCAAGCCATCCTGCTGGCCGAGGGCCGAATCACCGCGTGGCCAATAAGAAAGTCAAAAATCACGCCCACGCCGCCGGGAGAGCGTACGGCATCGAGTCGCCCCGCCCCGCCCCGCCCCGCCCCGCTTGGCTGCCGGGACACGGGGTCACGGCATGGATTCCGCGCGACCACGCGCCCTCCGCCACACGGAAGGCGTGAAGCCGGTGCCTACGCACGCACGCCCCGCCGCCCCGCCCCGCTCCCGCCCCGCTCCCGCCCTGCCGCCCCGCCCCGCCCCGGCGCACCGGGACACTAGGACCGTCTCCAAAGTCCAAACCGCGCGGCGTGTGCCAGGCCAGGCGCCTCCTCAGCGCACCCACGCGGGGCGGCGCGGCGCGTACCGACACCTGCGGCGCATGCTAAGTCCCAGCGACACCTTTCTCCGAGGTGCTACCGGTGCTGAACGGGCTCCCCCTGCATGCAGGAATGAGCTGCTGGCGACCGCGGCGGCCGCACAGTGGGTTAGAAGACCGTTGAGGCGGCCAAGATCCCGGACACGTTTTGAGCTCCAGAGTCGCTGAATGGGACTCGAATCGAACGTGTGACCCCACCAATGGATTCCTCGTTGGAAGAGTAATCCATTGGTGGGGTCACACTAAGTCCCGTTTAGCGACTCTGGAGCTCAAAAAGCGTCCGGGATTGTGACCGCCTCAACGGTCTTCTGACCCACGGTGGGCCGGGGCATCGCGGGGCGGGGCGGGGCGACCTCACTCTTCCTTTCCTCGTGCCGTCTTGCCGTCTGCCCTGACGGCGTCCTGGTCTGTCGCCGGCGGCCTGCCCTCCCCTCCGACCACGGTGCGTACCCCTCTCCGGCGGCGCCGCCCCCTCCCCGGCGCCCTGCGCTGCCCTGCACTGCGGCAGGTGCTCGGGGACAGGGCCGGCAGGGGGTGCGGATATAAAACCGGCGTGCCAGGAGGTGTGGCCTTCACAGTTGCTCCCGCCGAGTCCGATAGTCGCACACCGCCGTCATGTCCTCGTCGCGATCCTGGAGGCTGCCAGCGCCTGTCGCGGTGCTGGCCTGTTCGTGGCTGCTGGCCGCCGCGCTCTGCTGCGTCTCCGCCGAGGACGTCGCCGACAACCAAGTGTTCGGCGGACTGTTCGGCAAGCCGCGCAAAATCCGCTCGAGCGAAGAGCTGCTGTCCGCCATCGTCAACGACTGCATCGGCGGGGAGATGTCCACCATGTCCTGCCTGCGCGTCAAGGTCCTCAGCTACCTGGACACGGTGATGGGGATGAACGCCGCGTCCAGCGGGGACGTGGTGTCCGCCCGCGCCCTGGAGGACGGCTCGGCCGACGCAAAGATGGACAAGCTGATCGCCGACCGCATGCGCCGCTACCTGGACACCCAGGAGTTCCAGGTGAAGCTGCCCGACTTCCTGTTCGAGGAGGGTGGCGTGCTTAGCTTCCGGCCCGCGCAGGGCGTCGACGGCATCCAGCTCAGCTTCCCGTCGGATGGGGAGGGAGAGGGCCGCGCCCTCCTGTCTGAAGGTACGAAAAAGAAAAGTAAGTTGGCTGCCCTGGCGGCGGGGCGAAGCAGCGAAGCAGGGGGCACGGCACGGCGGGCAGAGCAAAGGTCGTGCAGCTACCATCGTTCGCGTCCCGGGAAAACTAGAGATAGCGTGGGACCTGTGAAATGGCGGCGATGCCGGATGCATCGTTCTATTCGTGGTCCGTATTTTTGCCGCGACTCCGGGCCGCGGTCGCGGTGCGCGTCTTGAACGTGTTTATTGGGTCGTAACTGGAGGAGGCTTTGTCGAGCAGCCGCGACGCGCCGCCGGGAACACGATAACGAGGGTGGGGAGCTTGGAGGGCCGGCTGGCTACGGCTGGCGGGGCGGGATGCTGCGGAGCTCGTCGCCGTGCACCGTGCGCTGCTCGCGGCGTCAACATGTTCTAATTACAATCGGCGGGCAGCGCTGGGACTGGGGGACGCGGGGAGGCTGCTCGATGCGATGTGCTCGCCCTGCTCTGCCCCCCCCCCTTTTCCACTACGCCGACAGGTCGCCGTCACCCTCACACTCCGCCTTGTCTGTTCCAGAGCGCGGCCTGCTGCTCAAGAAGAAGCTGCTCCTGCCCGCGCTCGTCCTTATGAAGCTCAAGATGAAGGCTCTCATGCCCATCTTCATGGCCATCATCGGCGCCAAGGCCATGAAAGCCCTCGTCATGTCCAAGCTGGCGCTGACGCTAGTGCTCGGCTTCCTGCTGGTGCAGCTACTCAAGAAGTTCGGCATGATGATGCCCATGGGCATGGGCATGGACGCGACCACCACGATGGCGCCCATGACGGCGTACGGTCCACCCGCCCCCGTGCCAAGCTACGGCCCGCCCCAGCCCACCTACGGCCCACCGCAGCCGTCCTACGGTCCGCCTCCCCAGCCCTCGTACGGGCCGCCCACCAACTCGTACGGCCCACCCGCGTCTGGCCCTGCCGGCCCCGCGCCCACCATGTCGTCTTACGACCCCAACTCATGGTCGCCGTCCCCTGACTCGACGCAGTCCGCCAGCGCGCCGTACTCCCGCGTCTGGGACGCCCACAGCTTGGCGTACAGCTCGTACCAGCCGCAGCGCGACCAGCGCGACACCACCGCGTCCGCCGGCACCGCGTCCTCGGCCACCTCGTCATCAGCCACCGTCACGGCCACCCAGTACTAGGCGGAAGCAGAGGGATGCACCACGACGGACCCTACCTACCTGACCTATGGAACTATTGATATGATGTGATGTGGCATATCAGATATGCCAGGGACGTAGCTCTAAGAGCAGCCCACGCACAAGTTTCACTTATTTATTTTTTAATTTTAGTGCGGGTAATTTACCCATTCGCCGCGTTGACGCAGGCGCCCTCCGACCAACTCTAGATTTCCGGGCTCTTATTGCTACGACTCTGGCTCCAGCGGAACCCGTTCGACATTCTAGTCACAGAAAATATGACTTTGCCCAACTGACTGACTCGACGCGACCCTTAAGGACCTAATTTATCATGCCACCTGGCGGACGATGACCTGACCTACTGCCCAGTGCGACTGTGTCCGTCCTGTGTATACGCTATTAAATATGTTATTTATTTATTTATTGTAAAGTGTGATAGAGCCAGAAATATATAAGATGAATCAAATTTGGAATTTGTGTTGCCACTCTACACCCCAATTTTTTTTTAAATGTCCCGTCACTTACAGTTTTTTTTTTTAAGTTATCATCTGATTTTGAAATTTGTTGAAATTACAGAAATCAAACTAAATTATTTAGAAGTACTTTGTTTCTTGTTTTAATTTAACATTAACAAATGACAATTAGAAACACACAAGACTCAAACAAAACAGAACACTACTTGGAATCGTTTATTCTACCCCATCCCATGCTATCCCAGTACAGCTTTCTCTTGAGCCAAGTGGGAGTATTACGAGGGAAGTATTGAGCACCTGGATAGTTCAGCTTGGGTTTGTTTTTCAGGAATGGGTCTGTTGTTTTCAGCCTGTCAACAATGTACTCTTTGTTGATTTCGCAGGGATCTCTGTATCTATCAAGGTACCTGAAATTATTCACATTTCACATTAGTACAACAAAATGAAACCTTTCAAAATCTGAAACATGAACAGTAAATTTTCACTTACACATTGAATGCAACTTTATTAGGAAACCACTCCTGCTTGGCAACGTATGGTTCAGGGAAATCATACTCAAATTTGGGCTCCTTCATTCCTAAAGTTTCATGAAACACCGTTTTGACAGAATAATCATAATCTGCTTGGAAAAAGCCTAGCCCTGCTGGTGTTAAATAATCTTGTCTCTCTCTATAGAAATCTAAGGTTTTAAAAGTTCGCTGTGAGAGGTCCGTGCTGTAACAACATGAGATATCACAAATGAAAAAAATCATAAGAGAAAGTCCACATAGCACATAGGAGTAAAATATTTATACCATGGTAATGTTTTCTTCAAACTGGAATAGTCCATCTTTCCATTCTGTTTGTACAATACAAACACAAGACGGTGGAATCCAGTCCCAGCAGGGGGAAAAGGAGGAATATAGTCAAAGACCACTTCACCTTTCGATACTTGGTTTTCCGGAATATTTCCACTATAGGCACATAATGACAACAAAATTAAATTTACAAATGACAAAATCATTTAAGAGTCTGAAGATCAAATGTAGAGACACCTACATGAACCAATGAACATATTCTGCATTTTCTTCCGATAGGTGGCCATCAGGATTTGTAAGAATTAATGTCCATAAACTGTCCTTATCAGCATTGAACCTTACTTCAGGTGCAATCAAAGCCTACAACATAAAAGATTTTAGAAAACAGCAGGGTTCAGTATACTTTGACAAACACATTTCAAGAATCCTCGAGTCTTTCTTAATGATTCTCTGACCTCTCTTGGTTTTATAATGTTTCCTCGATATACGGGTACAACTGAATCATCTTTTTGCACATACTCAATGTCTAGCATTACTCTGGGATAGAAATATGCATCGCCAAAAAGATGTGTGTAGATGCTGTAATGCTCAGCTATCATTTTTAGATGGGTACTTGCAAGGCCTGATTCTTTCCATGCCTCTTCAATACTTTCAAGAGAAACGTCCACTGCAAAAACATTAACAATTGTTTAGAGAAAAAAATTCATGGTTGTAAAATATTTAAAAAGAGACTTTAAAATTGAATGTCACAAGTACAAGCATACATTTTAATTCTCTGGCCAGACGTTCCATTTTGGGATCGTTCTTGACCTTTGACAGAATCTTTGATCGCTCCAGAGCTAATGTTCTTGCTTTGCCATGAGGTGATGGCAATCCAATGTCAACTTTCCGAGCAACTTCAGGGTCAACTCGGTTGTAATCTGAAAATAAAGCAGAGCAGCTTGCTGTAGGTGAACATATCATCGAGCAAAACAGCAAACACATAACCAACCAAAAAGGGCATGATTCCTATGACCCCCGTAGGCTAAAAAGGAGTTCAGTTTCAATAAGGGACGAAAACGAAGAACAAACTAAGGGTGTTAAGTTATATTGTTACTTTTACCTTCGATTTTCTTTTTAAGTGATCGGCCTTTCTCCGGGGGCAAACCCAACAGCCTAATGACACTGCGAGTTGACTGAAGGTTCGAAAAACCATACGCTTGCTGTGACACTTTCAGAAGACGGGAGCTCATTTTGATCAGCTCTTCAACTAAATTCAGTACTTAAAGTCGAATTTGAGTTTCTTCTGCTACCCAGTACCCTAACCTCACTTCAGGCACAACATGTTTGCTGCAATTTTTTTCAGCACCTCACTTGTTTGTCGGGAGGCACACAACAACAACACAGAAAATTTCTTTCGTAAAATCAGGATTCAAGTTGTCTGTTCAGTCCTAGGGAATATTGATTTCAAATGAACCATGCGGCAGTTCAATCTTAAAACATCATATCGTTGTTTTATTTCGTGTCGAAGTCAGTCAGAGCTCGTTTCCGTTCTCGTGGTTAGTCGGAGAGTTGGTGCAACGTGAAAGCGCTTCTCATTCGAAAGTTACAATGGAATGCCTCTAAGAATGTTTTTAAAGAGTCAATACATTCATAGCCAGTCCCATTAGCATTTTAAATCGACCATAGAGTACTTTTCGACACACTTGGGAACCCGGCCCCGCGCATCTACCAGTTTGACATCTGACTATGTCCGTTGTTGTTATTTTCGTTTTCCTAGTTTTGTTGTGAGTGGGAAGCGTCGTCAGAAGCTTCCTGGATCAGTGAATGTGTGTGAATGCCCTAGAAAGGAACATTTCAACCAATGGTCGTGTTGTTGTTAGTGTCATTAGCGGAAATAGACTCCTTTGAAGGGCCTTGCTCCATGATACATTTCACTGAAATTTAATGAAGGAAATCACGGAAAATATGGTAAGAATTGTCGAAGCAGCGCAACAGGTGTCTCAAATGGGGCACTCGTTGAATTTGCAGTCCAAACATTTTGTTCATTTTATGTTTTTTCTGGTTCTAAAAAAGTAGAATATATTTGTTTGATGGATATTATTTACGTACTTCGTCACTCCGTACCGTTATTTTAACCGATCATACCTCGGCTTACACTCCGGCGCTAACCTATAAAAGTATATGTGGCCTCAATGTTTTTGTCAAGGCAATGATCAATTTTGTATCAGCTTTAGTTACCCTTGGGATTTTGAAAATTATGTACTTCTCATATATCTGTAGATGAATTACATGTGAAGACTAAATTCAAACAATCAGTTAGTTCTTGTTGTGTGATATAGCTACAGTTCGTAGTTCATTCGTTACCTTTTTGACTTACTGATTTTATTTTATTTCCAGTCGTCAACCAAAGCCCCCCCTGCAACTACTTTGGATGGTTTACCCAAGAAGTTTGTAGTTGCAATGAGAACTTTATTTGATATTATGGACGATAAGCGTATTGGATATGTCAGCTACACTGGTACTGAATCATTTATGTTATTTTACTATTTTCTTGTGTTTCCTAAAATCAAGTTATCTATCATTTCATTTATGTGTTTTGCAGACATTGAGAACCGTTGGCATGACGATGGTACCAAAGGATTGCCAAAAGGTGTTCTTGATAGCCTTCAGAAAGTAACTCCACCTAATGGGTTGTTAACATTCGAGCGTTTCTGTGCTGGTCTTAAAATATGTTTGCTTCGAAACCAGGCTGAGACAGGGCGTACCAAAATATCTGATTGCGGAGGCAAGTGCTTGTGTCATTTAAGTATTGATATATATTTTTTAGATGAATGATACTTAACTTTGTAAACTTCTACAGCTCAACCATTGCGTCCACCATCTGCACCTCTTTTAGATGTAGATCCCATCCCACTATCAACATTTCCAGCGTGGAACCCAAGCAATATCTCAGGGCCACAGCACCGGGCTGCCAGCATGCCTCAGCTACCTAATGATTCAAGAGGTATCTGCATTTTAGAATTTATCACTTTTTAGCTTACTTTCTGCAATATTTTGTAAAATTTTTGGAATTTTTGTTATGTCTTATCTTAAGACCCTGACACAAGGACTTATTCTGACATGCCATCAGAGTCTGTCATCAGTGCAGTGGCCAGTAATAATCCTCCAGCAGGAAGCAGCAAAGCTCTTCTGTTTGGTCCACCTAAACCACCCAGAACTGCAGCAGGGCTCCTAGCCTCACGGGAAAGGTGAGTAAATGAAGCCCAATTAATTTAGATGGGAATTTCCTACATTATGGCACAATCTGTTCTCATTAGATTTTTTAAAATCAAGTTATTCAGGGCTAGATCGAACGATTACTGATCGCAACATGACAGAAAGAAGTGCATTAGACAAAGCTGAAATAAGGTCTGCGCTACAATGTTGGCAACAGCGTGCCACTCAACCAGTGTGGAACAATCGGGGATCAGGTGATGGAAAGCCAGCAGCTCTGAATCCGTGCTCAACGTTTTCACTGAATAAAAGTAAGATTGCCTTCTATCTAGATGATGAAAGTGCTCCAAGCCGTCCTCCCTTGAAATAATTTTTTTATCTTCCATATTATTATTTCTATCAATGAAGATGAAACTGAAAGTGGAGCTGTCAGTCATAAAAGAAGTACAGGTCGCCGACGAGAGCCTCGTAGACATACATTGCAGAATGGCATTGATTACAACATGGTAAAGCTGATCATTTGTCCAATGCTGGTTTCGGTTATAAAGCAAATCTGACTTTTTCGTTTGTTTTTATATTTTTAGCTAAAACGTATGAAGCAAATGGAACAAGAAAAGGAAGTACTTCTTGATGGTCTGAAAGCTGTTGATCGAGCCCGAGAATGGTACTTAAAACAGGTTGCGTCTGTCACTGAGAAAATGAAGTATCTTGGAAGAATGGGCTCACACATGGTATGCACAGGACTGTTCTTTTATTTTTATTATTACTATTATTATTATTAGTTTTATCATTATTATTATTATGTCCTTTTTAATGTAATAATTCGAGTCATATCAACCATTGTTCATCAACAGGAGCCATGGAGTGAAACTCAGCAAGAACGAATTCAGCTACAAAGAGCCCGGGTTCTAGAAGTAAATCGACATCTTGCTGCACTTACAGATGGTGGTGAACGAGGTGGTTTTCCATTGCAACTCAACTTAGCTGTGCATGGATCTCTAGGAGCTCAACAAGTACAGCAACAAGCTGCTGCTGCTGCAGCAGCTCAAAGGTTCCGGCACCAGAACTTAATGCTTACTGAGGTAATTATTGAAAAATATTTAACATTCATGCTGTAGTTGGAGAGTATAGTGGCTATGTACGCTAATATCTGTATCCCTTGTCTGTAAAAGGAGGTCAGT
Organism: Stenchaetothrips biformis; assembly: GCA_030522485.1. NCBI lineage: Eukaryota > Metazoa > Arthropoda > Insecta > Thysanoptera > Thripidae > Stenchaetothrips > Stenchaetothrips biformis. The sequence goes on along the minus strand of CM060088.1, from coordinate 8,777,389 downwards.
AAGAAGAATGATCGTATTACAACTCTTGAGCGTGAAAAAGCATCGTTGATCCGTGAGCTGTACTCCTTAAGAAGATCATCTCACCCACAAAATGAACGAGGTTTTGTTTAAGGCCCAATCTAGAATGTATCTGTATCAGTGTTTTGTCCAGTTACCTCAAATTTTTTCCAATTAGCTCATCTTTTTGCTATATTGTCTCATCGCCAGAAGCACTGAGGCACAATGTACAAGTCAAGTGTGCTTTGAATGTTACTTAGTATTATGCTTATGCAGTATGCGTGCAATGTGCCTTGACCCTATGAAGGGTGGTATGAGTGGCAGTACGGAATGAAGCTAACAGTTGTTTTATTGTTTTATTATTCTGTTTGAAAGTTGTTTGGAGAAAGAAATTTTTTCTTTAGTTTTTGTTACGTAATTGAATGTGCACTGTTATTTTAATGCACATTTATTACATCTTTTAAATGCCATGTGCTGAACTCAGTACACAGGAATTAATCCGTCCTTTTTAAACAAAACTTTCTCACTGCCGTCCATTTTAAGAGAGATTTATTGTGATCTTGTTTACTTGTATCTTATATGATCAACTAGTATTGTATTATTCCATAATTGTTAGGTACTAGTAGTAACCGTAGACTATGTGAGGCATACAAGTTTATTAATATTTTTAATTACAAGTTGCATTAAAATACTCCAAGTGAATAAGAACATTAGTGAGAGTAAATGATTGCAGGAAATGTGTCTGCCCTTTCTGTTTGTTCTTACTTCATCATAATTGTTTAAATTTTTTTGAAGTGTTTGTTTGTTATGAACTTGCTCAATTATTGTTGTGGTTGTTGGCCCCCTTTTTATTCACAATGTAAATCCTGTTCAATTTTTTATCTATGTGCAGTTCATATTTTATGCTCAAGATTCTTGATTATTTGGTTTCTGGTCATTCCTATGGCATATTATTCTAGACTTGTCACTATTCCCATTATTATGTGCCATCGTGTTTTCTGTGGTTTTGAATTGTACATTGCCTCACCAATTGAAGGGGTCAAATGCAGAGAAACCATATACTAGACATATCTCTGATACCATCCAGACCTGGAGTGCCATTATGCCATTAGAGTCCACTGAATGCAAAAAAAAAGGAAACTAAAAAAGAAAGAGACCTATTCTGTTGAATTTGTTTTGTTTTTACTATGTATTTGTGTTTTTGTGTCCAATGTTATGGGTGCTATTTTTGCCAGGACGTGTGAGGATAGTTTCTAATGCATTTGCCGGTTTCATTTTAAAAAGGAACAGGTGATGACTACCACCATAGGATAGTAGGGGAGTTCTGTAGAAAGTTGTATACCCCCCTTTTTTTTCTCCAGGTATTATTACAGTCTATGCTTGGGTGAGTACCCTACAGCATGGCTGGTTGTAACCATCCTCCATAAGGTGTTCATTGAGTAAACTCAAGGTGGTGGGTGTGAGGGAGGTCATTTTGAGACCCTTCTCAGAGCTCAATATTGCTTTTTCATACTGTTGTGATTTTAAAAATATTTTTAAAAGTAACAATTATAATTTTATCTTAGTTTTTCTTTGTGTCCTGTCCCAACTTAATAGGTAATTGTTTGGGATGATAATGAGCAGAGTCCACTTAAGAGTACAAATTTTATTTATTGAATGAGATGCGCAGTAAAATGGATGCGATGAGTTCCTATCTACTAACAAGGTATATCAAAAGTCTACTCTCTAAAAACTATATAGTAATCAACTAAAATCATAAATATCACTTTTCTTAATTCAAGGACCACTATCTACTTCAAGTTTGTTCCTCAGCATATTTAAATAGTAACTTTCTTTTGAGGAAACTTAATTTTAATATACAGGTTTCATGAGAAGCTGAAACTTAGGGGAGGGCCCTAAAGCTACCATATAAATCACAATTTTTTTTTGCAAAAACAAATTATTAAAACACAAACCTGCAGGCATAGCAGTCTTTACTTGGCCACACATTTCAAATATGAGGCTAAAGTTTTCAATACACTATCATCTCTTAAAGTCTAAGATCAACATTTAAAATATTCTATGAAAGAAATGTACAAAACTTGATGTTCTAAAATGATTGAAAGGGACAACGGCGTTGCTTGTGAAGAGGATTCACTAAGTAGATGGACTATCATAAAAACATGTGACTGCAATAGACCAGTCTTTACGATACAGGTTTGCTGCTAAAAGCTAAAACAGCAACGTGCAAGATGGCATAAAAATTTTGATTCAAAACATATACCAAGAATAGAAAACCTTAAAAAGATAGGTGCCAATATTTACATTATCTAAAAGTACCTAAGACTCCAAGAGAAAGGTTCTGGGCTTAAAACTGGGTTGCAAAAACCCACAATAAATTTAAAACCTTTCCCCACCATTTGTCTGCTTTTCATGATGCACAGCATTTGTATTGGCCCTTCGACCTCTGAGTTCAGCAAGAACTTCAGAAATATCTTTCCCTTTTGTCTCAACAACACAGAAGAAAGTAAAGAAACAGCCAATAATTGAGATCCCTGTAAATATCCAAAATGCTCCATAAGTGTGCACTGTATGGACCAAATCACTGTAAAATTTTGTTACAATGAAGACGCATATCCAGTTAACAACAGTGGCAATTGACATTGCAGTTCCCTTAATCTGATCAGAGAAGACCTCAGACATATACAACCATGGAATAGGACCATATCCTAAAGAGAACATAATTATAAAGACAACCATGCATGTAATTGGCAACCAGCCAATACTGGATGCATCCTGTAACAGAAAGATAGTGCCATAAGTAAATAGTCATTTGGCAAAAGAAATTTTATTAAATTAAATGAATATTCCAATTAAACTTACACCAGTCTCTTTGACATAGAAGTAAACACCAAGAAGTGCTCCTGACAGGGCCATGAGCGACCCTGAAAAGATCAACAGAAGTCTGCGGCCAAGACGGTCAATCAGCAACGTAGACGCATAAGTTGCTAATATTTGGCAAACTCCAACTATGACTGTGGAAAGGCTAGATTCTATACCAGCATTGGCAGCCTGGCAACAAAACAAATCTCAATTTACACACACCTTCCAAACATTTATGTTATAAGATAAGAGAAATGTGATTCGGCAACTTACATCAAATATTTGCTTGGAATAAAAGATGACTGCATTAATGCCACTGAACTGCTGGAACAGCATCACTGATAGTGCGAGGAACATTCCCATCTTGGCTTCACGTGTTGAGAAGGCAGCCGTGAATTTTACTTTAGAGCGCTTTCGCTGTTATGCACAATAAGATGAATGAGACGATGTGAAAAGGATGCAAGCTATTATTAAAATATTAAATATAATGATTCAGGTAATACCTCCTCAATGCCCTCTTGAATGACAGTAAGCTCATTTTCAACATTATCCGTCCCCCGGAAAAATTTGAGCGCTTTCCTTGCATCCTCTGATCTTCCCTTGGACAAATACCAAACAGGAGTATCAAAGAAGAAGAAAACTAGAACACCCATCACAACAGGTATGCAGGCACATGTGATGTTTATTCCCATCAAAGAAACTCCCTGAAAAAAAAAAAAAGAGAAAAAAGTAGAAAAACACAAAATAATTGCTAAGTGTGCAGTAAATGTATTTTAAGTTAAAAATTGTACTTCAATTGTTATCTACTTACACAAGCATTCAGTGTATAAACAAAGAGAATCCCTGCAGTGAGTAACAGCTGAAAATAGCTGCCAAGTACTCCCCTGATGGAGTTTTCTGCTATCTCAGCAGTGTACATAGGTGTAACAACACAATATGTTCCTGTTACCGCTCCTAAGATAAATCGACCAACATACAGCAATGCCACCTAGTAGGAGAAGCAGAGTTTGGTCAAGGCCCCGTCGTACTGGGAGTAAAGGCACAACTAAGTTTCAAAGATACTACTTACAGAATTGGCAAAGGCCATAACCAAGTACCCTAGAGTCATGACAGGAGCTAAAGCTATTATAAGCATCTTCCTGCCGATCACATTGGCAAGGTAAGCAAGTGGAATAGCTCCACATATGGCACCAATGGACAGGAAAGCCCCAACCCACGCAAATTCTTCTTCAGATATGTGGAAAGAATGAGAGGTGTCTTTAAGAGAATCAGCAGCACTGGTCCAGCCCATGGTGGTCCCTGCCACCATAGCGGAGAGGCACACTGGAAAGATGAAAACTCTGTTAATACAAGTTGCGGACCAGTGAACCAAATGAATCAATCGAGACTCACCCGTCACCGCACCCAAATACTGGGTAGTCTTCTTCCCTTCCATGGTTGCTGGAGAAGAAGAACGTCCCAACAGGGGTGTTGTCTCCGAAGACTGCAAGCAGAAATTACGTATCAAGCCACATGTAAAAGGCATATGTGATAGCAGCCCTGAAGAAGCACTATTACCAGACACATTTCTGTGATGTGTCGGAGAGATAAGCAATTTTCAAAGTGACATTTCAAAACCCAAAAACAAGTGATATACATCACTAGCTCTAGTGACCCAGATTCCTGGAGCCAATACCGGCCTTACCGGGCCTGCCATCGCTGAAATTTCGTCCTCGTCATGGGGGTGGGACTGTGAGGCTCCTCGCCAGTCGCCAGTCAGTGCCATGGTCCACCAACTGGAGGCCTCTGTTTATTGTTAATAACGGCAACAGCACGTGCGATCAGTGAGGAGTTAGAGTCCTGCTAGAACGGCGAGCACGGCAGGGAACCACGCACGCCACCACGACGAGGGCAAGCCACAACAGGCCACAACCAGGCTGCACGCGCTGCACGAGGCCAGGGATGACACGAGTCAGCAACCGATCAGCTGTTGCCACCCCATTTAACTCCCGCCCCCTGTCCTGTCATTTGTTGCTTCGGTTTGTGTTCATGGCAAGTTCGCCGTGATGCCGCTAGGAGGCGCGGGCGCGGGGCGCAGCGCTTGGCTCGCGCGGGCGCTTTCGAACAGAGGCGCGCGGCGCGTCGCCGGCTCGCCGCCTGCCTGCTAGCCGACAGCGAACGACGACACAGACAACTCCACGGACCACAAGCAACCGATCGGGCCAGGCGGGCGATTCCATTCCATTCTGAGGAACAAACAATGGGAAAGCCAGGAAAAGGAGCCTGCTGGGGATACTCCGCGTGCCTCGCGGGCATAGGGCGTGGGGTATGGGCGTGTCCGAAGTCGCGGTGGAGCCGGAGTCCCCCCCCCCCCCCCCCCCCGGGGTCCGGTCCGTCCGGGTGCGGGTGCCACAATGCCAAAGCAGGCAAAGACACAGAGCGGGCCAATCATTGGCACTGCCATCGCCTATCGCCTCATCGGCAGTCGGACAACAGGTCGTACAACGGGGCGGACTGCGTCACTGCGTCACTGCGTCACGTGTCGTGTTGCGAGTGCCAGCGGCGTCCCGGCCGTCCCGGCGGCAGGGACTCACTCCCGCGCCACGTCGCCGCGCTCAAACCCGTCATATTCCTGTCCGACCGCACGGACCGCACGGACCGCACGGACCGCACCGGTCAAGTCCAAGGTCGAGTCAGCCCGAGCCCGGCCAGGCAGCCGGGACGGTCAACATGTCATTTATTAGCCCGAACAGTACTTTCGTCACTCTGTCTCTCTCGCGTTCCGTTGGGGTATGAGAGAGAGAGAGAGAGAGAGAGAGAGAGAGAGAGAGAGAGAGAGAGAGAGAGAGAGAGAGAGAGGGGGGGGGGGTTACAAACCACTGCCGCTGAAGAAGGGAGGGAGGGAGACACTCCAACGCCGCGCGCCACCTTCTCGGTTACATCTCACTCTCACATCCCACCCGGATGGTCTCGTTGCTTTTGTTTTGAGCCGCGCACCGCGAAACTAGTGGCCACCAGGACCCAGGACTCCGCGGCGCCGCGGTCCGAGAGGGACGCAGAGGTCGAGGCGACATCGTGCCCATCCTGCCCGCCCTCTGCCCGTCCTGCACCACCCACCTCAGCATTCAGCCAGGCCGGACTTCCGGTCGGTGGGTGGACATTCCGCGTAGAGTTCCGAGTTTCAGATTCAACTCCCGAAAAAAACAAAAAACCACGCCAACACAAAACTGCAAATTTTGTTGGAGCCAGTGGCAGCACAGGCTGCTATTGTTTTTTTCTGCGGTTTGACGGCGGCGTCCTGGCGACGAGCGGCGGACGCGCGGCGGCAGTGACATTCATGGGCGTCAGAATGGGCCGTTGCGAAAGGGCGCCGGGCGGGGCGCGGGACCGCAGGGACCATGTGCCGCTCTATGCCTGCCGCCGGCCGTGTGAGCGAAGCGGACGCGCTGCACCGCACTGCAGCCACGCCCGGCGCACGGTGCAACGGTGCACCCGTTTCCAGGATCAGAATCGACGCGCATCCTTTCATACCAGTCCTTCAAAAATCAAAAAAGGTTCTAAAACGAAAAAAAAAAAGTGGAGTCCAAATCCAAAATAGTAGTTCTCAAGCCCGCTGCAATGTCCATGTTCGTGCTGGGGTTCATGTAGGTCGTGTCGGTACTGTACGCGGAGATGGAACTGACAGGAGAGTACATGAGATTACCCTGGGGTGGGGCGTCCATTGAGTGCGAGCAGGTGCGAGCGAGACAGAGCGACGAGGAACAGTCCGCTGGCGATACGCCATCGAGGCAATAATTGAGCTGAATTCGAGTGTGTCAGCCTGTTTGCACGTCCTTCCCCTATCAGGAACAACCCCTTTCGTAAACAAGGCCAACCCACCGGCGGGGCTGGCGCGCCAAGCAGCCTGGCAGCAGCCTGGCAGCAGCCCCAGCCGCGCGCCCCGGGCGTCGTCATTCCCACTGGAGGTAAACATGGCAGTGTTTGTCCCGTTCCGGCCCTTTTGCCCCAATTTTTTCAGCAACTGTTGGAGTTGGTTCGGACGGAAGGGACTCGGCCTTCGCGCGAGGCGGGGGGAGGGGCGGGGCGGCCGAACAGGCGTTGTCGTTGCCGGCGGGGCGGGCGCTGTGCCGCGCCGCGCCGAGAGACACTTGTGTCATTCCGTAGCAACTAATCCCGGGCAGGGCAAGTCAAGGCCAGGGCCACTCGCCACGCGGAGCCGCACCCTAATGCGATTCGGATCATGCCCACTTGAAACGTCCAGCCGGTTAAAAGGTGTGAGTCGGGTTTGAACTCGTCCCCTAATGCGCCTAGCGGGCAGGCTGCACCCACGTGGCGGTGGCTGCGCGTAGCTGCGCGCGGACGCTGCAGCATGCAGGAAGTGACCGGCAACTTGTCCAGGCCGCGGTGCAGGGCGGCAGCGCGGCAGCGCGGCAGCGTCCAGCGGGTCCAGCGCCGCGCTGCAGCGCCATGTCGCATCGCACGAACCGTGGCGTGCAGCTACATAGCACCGCATGGCACCGGTGCAGCTTCCGCCAGCTGCACACTCATGCCGTCACTCTGACTCTCTCGTACGGGGCACCCCATGAGTGCGAGAGGGACAGCAGAGCGACGACAACGACGCACGGAATGAGTCTACTGGCTGCGCGACGACAACGACACTGCAAGCGTATCGCCCATCGCCACCACGACACCGTTAAAAAGCGAAGGTGGTCTGCAAACGACTCGCGGAATAACAAAAAGTGTCCTCGCCAATTTGAAAACCTCCACCGCCGCCCCGATGCCTGTGCCATTCCGCCCCCCCCCCCCCACCCTCGGCGCGTCCGCGGCGCCGGTGTCCGCGTTCATTGCGATGCGAGGGGCGTCGCGACGGCCGGCCGGTTCCGCGGAGACGCCCGTCTCTCTCGCGCCTTGCGGGACGCCTTGCGGGACGCCCCGCGAGCGCGACAGAGACACAGCGACGCGAGGACCCCTCGGAAGCGAGTCTGCAGCAGGCACGCCCGCGTGCCATCCGATGCGGCGCCACTCCAGTAGCGCTCCTCCAGCGGGACGTGAACCCCGAACCTTGTGATCCGGAAGACTGTCACTTCTAGGCCATTAGCCAGCCCGCCTCGGCTTTGGCAGGCCCTGCCACTGGCCTGCGACGCCGTGACCATGCCGCCGAGGCCGTACAGACGGACATTTCGACCCCGCGGATCCAACCGGGGAAGACGGGGTTCAGCGTAGAAACACCTGCGAGCCGCCTCCCCCCCCCCTCCCCTCCACTACCCGCACCTGGCAGCGGCACGCGCGATAGCCCGGATTTTGCGCGTTATCGGTGTGATTGGTGCGACAAGGCGCCCTTTAGGCGCCCCCCCCCCCCGCCCCCGCTGCCCTGTGGGCGTTACATAACTTCCACATAAATCGCTCAAAAAATGACCTAGAACCAGTAAGTTTTTGGAAAGAGTCAGAACAGAGGCGGGACGTTTGTTGTCGCGAAACACCAGTTGCTGTTGTTGCATGGTGTGGGTGGCCGTCGGTGGCGGAGCCCAATGTGCTCGCGATTCGGCCAGCAGCACCGAGAAAGAAAAAAGTGAACGGGTACATTGGAATGTTGCGGCGAGAAGAGTTTGCGGTTTTCGCGCGCAAACTACGCAACATGTGACACTGTGCGACACCCCTTCCCCCTATAACCCCCTCAATGTTCGGACGTGCTTTGACGGTCTGCGTCACGGTCGCCAAAAAACAACAGAAAAACTAAAAAAAAAAAAAAAAAAAAAAAAAAAAAAAAAAAAAAAAAACTGAAGGCGATTTATTATTTTTGCCTCTAATTCGAAAATACGTACTCCAATACGCGCTTCCGGTTTAGTCTATAATTTTATTTTATTTTTACGACAGGGTCCTTGGGCTTGTTTTCAAAGGAGAGAAACAAATTTTAATCAAAGAAAGCCGAGAAAGGCGCTTCAATTTATCTTATCGCCCTCAATTACCACACCTTTAGTCTCCCTGCTGAGACTCAATCACTTCTCCAAGCCAGAAGCACGACTCCGCAAGACAACAGAGAGAAAAGGCGGCAGAAAAAAATACTTAAGTCTTATCGGATAAGCCAGATTATAAAAAGGCCTTGTGAGATACACGAACTAGCACTTTGGCCGCCTATCATCGGTGTTAGAACAACCGGGTGAGGACGGACTAACTCCGATCGCCAAACATTCCAATGACGATATGAATCAAGTCACTTTATCGACAAGACATTTGCGATTTGAAACCAAAACCCCCACGGTCTTTGCCGAGTGCGCATTCTCCTCCACGTCAACACTCTTTGACAGGTCCTCGCTGCCGCGCCACCGACTCCCACACTGCACCGCGCCACGCATAGACCTCATTGGCTCACAGTACATCATCACACAACGCGAAGCGTTAATCGGCTCTACTTGTATGCGCGTTTCCGAGAATGCATCGCACAAACGTGCATCATTCGTCGAATGATTGAGAGTGCCGTTTTCCGCTTTCCCAGAGGCCCAGGCGCTGCCTGACTCACTGGAGGGCGTGGGCGCGCTGCCCTCGGCCTTCGTGACAGGTCCATGGGGTCGCGTGACTGCAGCCATCCAATCGGCACAAGTTAAGAGCGGGGCGTCCGGGGGACTGGCGACGCGCGGGCCTCGGACGCGGACGTCGGGTAGTGTGTACAGCTCGCGCGCTTACGGGCAAACACTCTCTCTCTCTCTCTCTCTCTCTCTCTCTCTCTCTCTCTCTCTCTCTCTCTCTCTCTCTCTCTCTCTCTCTCTCTCGCACACACACACACACACTCACTGTTGGTGCCCCGCGGGCATGTCGAAGCCAGTACGCCCCGCCCCATTAGTGATTGCAGAGCAAGAGGGAAGATGATTTGTTTAACGTGGCGTGGCGGGGCGTGGCGGGGCGTGGCGGGGCGTGGCGGGGCGCGGCGGCACGTACACACGCGACATACACGCGTCAGCTGACACACGGCCAAAGTGTCCGTCCATCCGTCCAGTCAGTGAGTGTCACATTTTGAAAGGCAACACCTGTCATTGTCAATCGAGACGCTACTACTGGGGCGGCGGCAGGGCGGCGCTGGACAAGGAGCCGGCCGCTGGAATGTCCTCCGTGGCGGAGCACAGGAAATTGCGCGGGAAAGACAGAGAGGCCCGGCCGGCTTCACCGACGGTGAGTGTGCGCCTCCCACATGGAGGCCCCGCGCGCCGCGAGTCCCACGCGCCGCACCGCCGGGACGCCGAGCTTCGCCAGCTCTGGGTCCTCCGGGGCGGCAATTACGCGCGTGTCATGCGAGCATCGGCGCGGTGCTGCCGGCGGCGGCGGCGGCGGCGGCGGCGCCAGGGAATTCCAATCGTCTCCAAAACACGGAGCGACTCCCGGCTGTCCGTGCTTTGGTGAGCGAAGGAGGCGCACAATGGAGGCGCGTCATGCAGCGGCGCCGCCGGCATCGGCACTCGAACCACTCCAACGAACCCACGAGCCACGGCCAGCAACGCGGCTTCAAGGGCCTTCGGGGCGGCGCCAGCTCCAAAGGGGAGTTTTCTCGGGTTTTCCCGCGCACCAGCACGGCTAGTTAGTGTTCACACTGTGACAAGCAAGGGAACCCGTTCAATGACCTATTCCAAAACTAGTCCCAAGTGCACACGGCTTCAACCAAAACAAAACAAACCGTAATATTTGCAAATCTCCATCCACAACAAAATAAATTCCACTTTTCCTTACAACTGTATGAAACAGGCGGGTGAATAGCGCCCCTCCGAGGGGTGCCTCCGGAGCCATCCCCTGCCACAGCCCGGAGCAACCCGAGTACCTACCCTTGCGTCGTCGGCACCGGGACTCGATGTGCTATCGGTTCAGCGACTGCCCGATGAATGAATGTCTGCGGGACTGGCGGCCGGGACCTCTGCGAGCCGACTGAACTTATCCGCGACTCCACGGCCGGCGCCACCACGCCCCGTCCTGCCCCCTCCCCCCTCCCCCGCGGACGCGTCCTGTCCGCCGCGGCGCCGCGTGCGTGTGAGTGAGCTGTGACGTGCACGCGTACTAAATGGTACGCGGTGTGTGTGTGTGTGAGTGTGTGTGTGCGCGCGCGCGCGTGAGTGCGTTATGTTGATATCCTTGTTTGTTTACATGATTTGCTACTTCTGCGAATCTAGCGTGCGTAGTCAATACGGTATCTTTTGAGGTGCGTAAAGTCCACTTTGCCTTTCACCTGCAGTCCAACCTCGGTGGGTCATCATCGTGTAATCAATTGAACTTGCTTTTCTACTCATCCGAGTCACCAGTATCATGGTATCATCTCTCTGGCAGATACGAGTCCCCGCTGCTGGTTCCAAGCTGGGCCGTGCTGCGCAGCGCCGGCAGCGCTAGTCTCGCGTGTTGCGCGCCGTTGATGTTTTCCAGGGAATGAAAATGTGTTTCTGAGTGTCGTGTAGTGTCGCTCCACGTGAGCCGAGTGTGCTCGAGTCCTCGGAAGCGCTCCTCGGCCCTTCCAGGGGACTGCCTGCAGGCCCAGCGCTCGGTGCCCTTGAAGGGAACGACCGCCTAACCTACCCTTCCACTTAGCCGGAGAATCTCAGAGCCCGTGGAATTATTACAACTTTCGCCCGAAAAAATTCCTCGATGAACATTGTCCTAGTTTCATCACAAATATTTTTAAAGGTTTTAATGTGTTGCCACCTGTCAAACATAGCACAGCAACAATTTGATCTACATAACCAGCAAAAGAAAAACAAAAAAAAAACAAAAAAAAACAGGTTTTGTGCCTTTTTTTATTTTAATGTCTCCAGGGGTTTTAAGAAACACCAACGGCCATTATTGTTAGACACTGGAATGTTGTTGTTGTTGTCGTTACACACGCGTTTCAAGGACACGATGAAGGATCAAGGAGCATATCACCCAGTGACACAATCTGCTGTAGTTACTTATTGCGATCATGGATTAGGGATTAGTGATGTGATAAAATGCCTATCAGAAGGGCTTTATTTTTTTAAGGACTTGCCGCACTACTCGCTGCTTTAGTAGAGGTAACCAACGTTCCACAACCCGTCGGACTGTTTGCAAATCCCATTTGCCTATCACTGTTTAGCAAGAATGTGAACCACTCCGTCGTGCATGTGACGAGGTCGTTATGATGGAGATATTGGAAAGTAAAAACACTCTGGCCGCGCGAGTTTCTGTGTGTTTGGGCGGGGGGGGGGGGGAGCGGTGTTGACCTGTTAGCGCGGCTCTGCACCTAGTTGATGGCGGACACAAGGTACGCCCCGCGGCTGCCTATAAAGAGCCAGGGCAGACAATACAAGCGCGGCGTGGCGTGGCGTGGCGTGCGCGGGCGTCACGGGGACGCGCTGCAACATTCCCGCCATTTCCCGCATCACGCGCGCGCGCCGAGCACGTGCTTTGGGGGTTGCGTTCGGTAGCCTCTTCTGCCTGTCCTTGTTTCGCCCCGTGCTGACTGCGAGAAAGACAGAGACAGAAGAGCAACGCCGGCTGGCCGCATGACCGCGGGGGCGGCGGCGGCCTCTCGAATCGGGCGCGGAATGTTTGTGTACCGGCCGGCGCACAGTGGGTCAGAAGAACGTTAAAGCGGCCAAAATTCCAGACGCGTTTTGAGCTCCAGAGTCGCTAAATGGGACTCGAATCGAACGTGTGAACGTGCTCTCCAAACGAGGAATCTATTGGTGGGGTCACTCGTTCGATTCGAGTCCCATTTAGTGACTCTGGGGCTCACAACGCGTCCAAAATTTAGGCCGCCTCACCTGTCCTCTGACCCACTGTGCGACGGGGAATTCCTGTTAGATGCCAGACCCCACACGTCGAACAGGCTTCCCTCGGACCACAGATTCCGTGCACGGACGCGAATATCGGCCCCCGCTTTAAAAATAGGCCCCGCGGTACTATACGGCCGCTGGCGGGGCAACAGGGGCTCTAGCTGGCGGGGCCCTTCGAAAATAAAGTCCAACGGGGCACTTTAGTGCTCCGTACTGAAAGCTCGCTTGGGACAGGCGGAGAGGGTGGGGGGCATCGTCGCGGAGTGGCCTTGGGAGTTCGCACTCGAACGCCGCCGTACAGCAAGTGCGGCGAAGCACTGCCAGCACACTGGCCTGGCCCGCGCCCGCGCCCGGTCAAGCTTTCGGACGGCTTGCTATTTTCAGAGGGTTTTGTACTTTATCTGCATGCCGGCTTGCGTAGGAGGAGAAGGGGTTCGGAGTTGGCCAAAGTCTGAAGGAGCGTCGGCGAACTACTATCTGCTGGGCCGATCCGACGCGTAGCAGCCCAAAGCGACAACAATTACCGCCGTAGTGGAGTGTTGGATCGACCCTCGTGCCCCCCCCCCCCCCGTGCCCCCCGCCGTGCCCACCATGGCCCCCGTGCCCCGGCTGGCCGGCCATCGCGGGGCGTCGTCAAGCACTCCATGCAGACGGAGCTCTGGACGGCCACTCCACCACGGCCGACTGCGGCATGGCTTCAGCCTGGCTTCAGCCTCCGCGACAAGGACCCAGGCGTGGTGGACGACACGTCGGCGAGCATGACGTCAGCGACGAGGCTCGCCGGTTCACTCTCATTATTGCGATGCCTCTGCTTTGCTCTGCTTCCGACAGGAACGCCCCGCGTGGCGTGGGGCCGCGTGGGGCCGCGTGGGGGCAGCGCTCATAATGAGGTGAATCATGGCGGGCAGTTGGAGGCGAAGCGCGACAGGTGAGGACGCCGCGGCCACTGTCGCCTGTTCGGCGCTAACGTCGTCGGTGGGGGAAGACAGTCCAAAAGGCATCGCAGAGCCTCACGAGAGCGTCAAGCGTCTCTCTCTCTCTCTCTCTCTCTCTCTCTCTCTCTCTCTCTCTCTCTCTCTCTCTCTCTCTCTCTCTCTCTCTCTCTCTCTCTCTCTCTCTCGCACTCGCACTCGCACTCACACTCACACAAAATGACGATTAACCGGAAAAGCCGTGGAAACGTGGAGGAGGAATCCAATAACGGCGTTCTGCTTTTACGACCCAACAAAAGGGCTGGTGCTTATTCGAGGCGACAATGATGAAGGCGTCCTCCAGAATCTGCCTGGTTTTCTTGTTTGCCGTACGGTCCCGGTCCAAAAGAACCATTCGAGCCGAGGAGGAAATCACGAGGAAACTGAATTTTCCGATTTAAATGCTTGGAAAGAGGAAGAGGCGACCGCAGCAACAAATAGCGGAGCCCCTGGCAAATAACAAGTGCTATCCATCAATGAGTGCGCCAACTCTGCGCGGTATGTGTCGGGAGATAGCAGCGTCCTGTCAGAGTGCGCGGTGTGGCGCCAAAAGAGCGGCACTTTGCGTGGCACGCGGAGCCGCGGAGCGGAGCCCACTCGACGTCCCTACACACTGGTGGCGGCCGCGTCCTGCGTCCCGTGTCGCCCGAGCGCCCGTCAAACTCCACAGCGCGGCCGCGAGGTAATCAGCGACTCGTTCTCGTCGCTCTGTCTCTCTCGCACCTGCACGGGACGCCCCGCGAATGCGAGAGACTGACAGCGACGAAAAGCTGGGACTCTTCGGAATTAGTCTGCAGCCTCGCGGCCAAAGCATGAGTCGGTAATCCAGTCCACTCCACGCGTTTGCGGCTCGTAAACGCCGACGACGACCTGGAGCAGAGGGGAGGGGGCGAGGGGCGCTCAAGGGGACGATTACATCGACATGATTACAATGTATTTTACATGGAAATGACACGAGGAGTGTCGATGTGCGGTGTTTTATATTTTTTTCCAGGGACTGCTGGTGCTCTGGACGTGGTCTGCTTCCCCTCAGGAGGAGAAGAAGAGCGCCGCGAAGGTAGCGGCGTGACGGTCGAGTCCTCGGTCGAGTCGCGCCCCTGTAACGTCCTGTAACGCCCTGCGGTCGGATTGCTTGGCAGGCCGCAGGGCCGCGTCCCCTACGCCGCACTGGTGCGCCCCGTGAGTACAGTGCAGGCCGCAGGGCCGCGTCCCCTACGCCGCACTGGTACGCCCCGTGAGTACAGTGCAGGCCGGTGCAGCCCGCGCCACGCGAACCGCCTGGCTTTTGCCATGTCCTGCCGGACGGACCATACAGTGGAAGCAATCGCCTGCTCCCGCCTGCCGCCTGCCGCCGGCCGCGTTGCTCGGCGTCGCTGCGTTTCGGTCTGGCGGCGGTCGTCAAACTGGGCCTCGCGCTTCATGACGGCGAGGCTCATCAACCTCGGCGCGGTGGTATTAGTCCGGGTGACATACGCCGCGGGTTTCCTTCACAACGTCGTAAAAACTGTCTGGACGCGCGGGGCGGGGCGGGGCGGGGCGGGGCGGGGCGGGGCGGGGCGGGGCGGGGCGGGGTGGCGTCCCCCGTCCGACCGCAGCAGTTTTTATCCCCGCGACTTCTGCGCCAGGCGAGATGGGTGGCCAAGACAGGCCATGAACATGAACGCAGTGCCGACGGCGTTGTGAAGCGCCGGGCAGGCAGGCCACCCTCCCGTGGCCGTGGGCAGCGGCGCGCTGCTGCTGCCTACCAGCCGGGCGCTCTCCTCCGGCCGCCGAGGTCCCCCCCCCCCCCGCCTAGCCTCCCAGCAGGCCACGCCCCCGTCCCCCATGCCGCTTCCGTTTCGGCGCCAAAACACATTGGGTCAGAGGAACGTTGGGGCGGCCAAAATTCTTGACGCGTTTTAAGCTCCAGAGTCGCTAAATGGGACTCGAACCGAACTTGTGACCCCACCAATGGATTCCTCGTTTAGACAGCAATCCATTGGTACGGCCACATGTTCGATTCGAGTCCTATGTAGCTACTCTGGAGCTCAAAACGCGTCTAGAATTTTGGCCGCCCCAACGGTCCTCTGACCCACTGCGCCACATCGCCCCGTCCTGGCGCGCTATGTTGTCAAGACGACGACGACGACGACGATGACAGCGACGACGACGGGCCGGGCGCACGGCGGACAGGGCGCGCGCACACAAGACCCTCCTCACCGCCACCACACATGACGAACGCCACCATCACCAAGGTTACCCAATGATCTTATCCACCCTTTCGTCTTATTGGCGGTCGATGTAGTTGAGTGGCGCAGTGGCGCAAGGCCATCGCGTAGCAATCAGCAAACGAACACAAACCTGGCGGATCACCTCGTGTGTGTGTGTGTGTGTGTGTGTGTGAGAGAGAGAGAGAGAGAGAGAGAGAGAGAGAGAGAGAGAGAGAGAGAGAGAGAGAGAGAGAGAGAGAGAGAGATAGAGAGAGAGAGAGAGAGAGAGAGAGAGAGACAGAGAGAGAGAGAGAGAGAGAGAGAGTCATGACGTCGCAGAGAGGGTGGTAGGCTGCTGGCGGAGGGGGTGCGATCGGGGTGTGGCTGCTCTTCGTATATCTCTCACGCGTTCGGCCGTTTGGCACAACTAACTACGCCGCTAACCAGTCGTGGGCCCAGGGTGGATAAGACGAGATAACGGAACAACGCCATGAGGGTTGGGGCCGTTGGGGGTGTGGCAGTGCAGGGCAGTGCAGGGCAGTGCCGTGGTGCCGTGGGTATGGTCTGGGCGCGGGCTCAGCAAGCAGAGCTCCGGTCGCGCTCACACCGTCGTTACGGAGCGGCCCATGTGTGCGAGAGAGGCGAAGCTCTGTTCGGAATCAAGCCTGCAACGCACCCCCCGACAACGGGACACACCCTTCTTTGTTTGATGCGACCGAAATTAAAGTTGAGTAGAACCGGCGGGCCGCCGGTGGGATGGCGGCGGACGTCGTTCACTGTCGCGTCGGAATGCCGGAAGGACCCATCAACATTATATTAAAAATAAACCCAACGGTGCAGGGTCTTTCATTGTTGCCTTTTTATTTTTTAATTTTTTATGAAAAATTTCCACGATGAATCTTTGAAATCTTCCCGCTATCCATATTTTTTTAAATGCATTTTACCATTTGGCTATTTTAGTTTGCGAAAGTAGGTTAGGTATCAGGCCTCGAAAACAATGGGGGTTTCCTTCGGAACCTCTAAAAACACGCCCTCAGCCCTCAGCGCACACAGCACACAGTCGCCGCACGCACACGTCAGGACAACAGCGCGTCACCGCCGCTTCTCCTAATCGATGACCCCGCGCGCAGTTGCACCTGCACTGCAATGTCAACAAACACGAGGGCCCACGTGATGCGAGGCGATGCGCGGAACGAGAAGCTTCTCTACTGCGCTTCGCGCCATTTTCAGCGCCGCACCCGAAGGCACGCGGGACAACCATTATCGTGTCACGTGGACGTATTTCCGTGAAATGGCGCGAATCACGCGCAGACACGCAGCCGCCGTGTGGGGCGATTCGCTGGCGTCCAGTTTCGTCGCTCTGTTTCTGTCACACTTTAAGGACGTGCCGTGGGCATGCGAGAGAGACAGAGCGACGGAACGACCCTCCGGAATATGTCCGCTCTGCTATCGCGCCAACGGCCAAGGCGAGGTGCAGCGACCAGCGAATCTATCACTAAGCGAAGTCGACCGCTTTTCTGTTCTCCTTTTTCTTGATCCTGCACTGGACGCGCGGTGCCGGGCGCGGGACTTCCAGTGCCGGCAGTTGCAAATGTTGGCATTGCTGCTTGAACGCAGCTAGTACATACACTCTCCATAATGTGTCTTTTTCCGGACCTTATGAATTAATCAAGTCGAGAATCGACTTTAATCTAATCTGACCCTCACGTGTCATAACACAGGCACGTGATGGACCTGAAGAGGCTCGGTTGCCGAAAGATTCCGACTGCTGCGACTTATCTCAATGACACATCACGGAGAATGAATGAGTGATGACCGTGGCTAAAACGATGATAAAGGCTTCCTAGGAAAAATGGTCAATTATGTCAGTATGCCCGAAATTTCGGTGTTGATCGCATCACTGTTGTATTCAGAGTGACTGCAGCGTGGGTGACTCAGGTACGCACTTGCCGCGATGAGAATCGCCTGCTAGGTGTTGTTGTTTTTTTTTTTTTGTTGCAGTCGCAAGCACTGCGCTCTCGTCTTGCTGCACACCTATTTCCTCCAATTAATCAATGGTCCTCGCCGGGCGCGGCGGCACCTGGATGCGGGGCAGGCCGGGCAGGAGCCGGGCGGGTGACACGACGGTGACACGCCGACGCGCACCGACGGCCGAACGGCCTCCCTCCTCCGAATGCCAAAGCACCTGGTTGCGCTGCGCACTGGCTGGCCGCCGCGCTAGCCGCGCTCTGCATGCGTCCTCAGCGCGCGAGCGTGAGGCCGCCTGGTGCGCGGAGCAGCATTAGCGCAACGCGCGCGTGCCGTGTCAAAGACTTCTTCGCTCCACGCGCGCAATTTAAACCATATAACAGGGTTGGCTGGCCGCGCGACGCCGTTTCGGTTCATTGAATGCCTTGTAAACCTCGCATTCCGTGCATACAGCCCGACGTCCGACCGGCGGGCGGCGACTCTTCATGTTTGGCCGGCCTCCAGTGCGTATAGCGTGCGCAGCGCGGCGCGGGTTACTCACTCTCCGTGTTGGCGAAGACATCAATTCGTTTTATAAATTCATGGCAAAATAGATGGCGAGGCGCTCGCGCATTTGGGCAGCGCACAGACGCTCAATCTGACTTATCGTTATGTAGTAAAGGTTTAGTCAGTATGGGGGAAAATTTTAGCAGCGCCAGCGGTGCTGTGCTGTGTCGTGCTGTGCCCAGTTGTCGAGAGCACTCCGAGCTGAAGGGCTCAATCTGCGATACAAATAAAGTGTCCACTACTACGTGCCCTGAAAGTGAGACCGCAAAATACCAATTTAATCTGTTATTTTTTTATTTTTTTTGCATGATAATTTCGGAAGTTGCGGATGCATGGCAACAACAATCGGACTCATAAATGGGGAGAGGGGGGTGGGGTAGTGTCTTCAAATTCAAAAAAATTGAGAAATTTTTAAAAAAATGAAAAATTTTACTGAAAATTTTTAGAAATTTTGAAGATTTTTTGAAAAAAAAAATACGAAAAATGCATTTTTACAGCCCTCCCCAGTGTGCTTCAAAGCCACAGCAATGCGCAGTGACCATCATGTGCCGTGGTGGCTGGATGTGTAGACGCGTCAGTCCCAGTATGAGGATCGGCGGTTCAAATCTTATAACTTCAAGTTCACCATCAACGACAGGAAAGGGCGCCCTCCTCTCATACTTTAAGGGTTCTCTCATTCTCATTGCGGGGTGCGGGGTGGGGCCAGAGCAAGACAGGCGTGGGGTATTTCGACCGTGCCGAGCTTCGCAGAGAGACCGCCAGAGCGCTCTGCGACCGGCGGCGATACACCCGGCGCCACCCACCCGTCCGTTCACTGCGTTGTCCTCTGCCAGCGTCTATCTCAGAAGTTCGTGGGTTTTCGGCTTCGGGTTCGGTGTTTTTCTCAGTATAATTCCTCTCTCGTCAAGTCGATTCTAAATTTTGGACACGATGTTTCCAACTGGCAGGAAAGAATCTCCGCACATCATGCAGGTACGTTCGGCATCTCGATGCGGAATATCATCTGGCACATAACCTATTTGTTTCAAAACGAACTTGTTTATAGTTTGGAATCATTTTTCCTTCACATTACATTAAAGTGTTCCCTGTAATTTGCGTTGGTGTTTAAGACCCATGCTTCTGAAAACTTCTGAAAACATCGGCACTCCAAAGTTCTGTATAAATACAAATTTCGGCACTTGATGCAGTCTATGTGGTCATTCACTCTTCATTCATACTTGGTCTAGTTCGCACCGTAATTGAACGTTGTCGATTTTTACTTTATTTGTCCTATTTTTTTTACTCACTCAAATATTAACATTAGTATCCCCACAATTACCTTCTCAGTGTTAAAATTCCAGATATATCTGATTGATTGTTTGTGTGTGTTTTAGCGACTGATCAATGCGCAGCAAAGCCCGGCTACTCTTCCCCCAGCTGTTGACCGAGAAAAAGTTTTCCAGTGGATTGTGGAGTTATCAAACCCTGACACCAGGGAAAATGCTCTTCTGGAACTGAGGTAAGAATTATTGGCCTCTGGTACAGTATATGTGTGCAGCTCGAATCAAACATTTTAACTTCAGTTGTTTTTGCAAGTACATATTTCAGTCTTCGTCTTTCTTTATTTTCAACAGTAAGAAACGTGAGGTTGTGCCGGATCTTGCCCCAATGCTTTGGCACTCATTTGGAACAACAGCAGCCCTTCTGCAAGAAATTGTCAACATATATCCTGCAATGAATCCAGCAACTCTTAGTGCACACCAATCCAATCGAGTGTGCAATGCTCTTGCCTTATTGCAATGTGTTGCTTCACACCCTGACACTCGTTCTGCCTTTCTGCAAGCACACGTTCCGTTGTTTCTGTACCCATTTTTACACACTGTCAGCAAAACTAGGCCGTTTGAATATTTGCGCTTGACAAGTTTGGGCGTGATTGGAGCTCTTGTTAAGGTAATATCAACATTATACTACGGTATGTGTGAGTAGTTGTAGAATATACTGAAGTGCAGATAATGTATTTTATTTATTTCTCTTACAGACTGATGAGCAGGAAGTGATAACTTTCTTGCTCACAACAGAAATAATTCCACTCTGTCTTCGCATAATGGAAAGTGGATCAGAGCTAAGCAAGACTGTAGCCACATTCATTCTTCAAAAGATCCTTCTTGATGACTCTGGGCTGTCATACATTTGCCAAACCTATGATCGCTTCTCTCATGTCGCTATGATTTTGGTGAGGAATTATTTCACTACTTGTTCTTTGCCTTAGACAATCAACTTATCTTTTATTTTGTGAACTTTGAAAACTGTAGATATTAAGGAGAGCTTTTCTGTTTTGTTTCTTTTCAGGGAAAGATGGTACTATCCCTGGCCAAAGAACCCTCTGCTAGGTTGTTGAAACATGTTGTTCGTTGCTACCTACGCTTATCCGACAACCCAAGGTAAGTGTTATTTTATCACCCTACCCTTTTTCCCCTCGCCCCTTCCTATAACCATTTAATGTTAATTTCTCTCTTTGATTTGTTTTTCAGAGCAAGGGAGGCTTTACGTCAATGTCTCCCTGACCAACTTAGAGACTCCACTTTTGCAGGATGCCTTCAAGATGACAAATCAACAAAGCATTGGCTGACCCAACTTCTGAAAAACCTTGAAACTGGTGATCCTCGCGCCGTGACGATTTCTCCTCTAGCACCTCAGTGATCATGTTCAGTGCATGTATCTTATCAAGGCCCGTTTTGTTTTATGGAATTCTGAGTCTCCTCTTTTCATGGTCCTCATTACTGTAGACACATTTTCTCTGTGATTTCTGTGATCAAGAATTATGATTCCTTTACCAAAATATGGTCTGAGATGAACATGAAAAGATGGGAGTCAAGTGATAGAATGTACAAAAGAAAGCTCATTAGGGTGCATTCAGTCACCTAAAATGTTACAGCACCTGTATATTTGTTGATTAGTCTAAGCTTATCCTCTTGTTTTCTGAAAATGAATTTGTCTTTTGTGGTGAACATTACAAATTGTAGAGAAGATCAAAATGATAAACCTCTCAAGTATCAAAATGACTGGCTGTATGTCAGCTTGTTTCTTAGTCTTAAATTAAATTAATTTTTCATCTACGTTTGATGAGGTCAAGTCATATAAGTATTTATTGGGTCGCAAAGCAGAAGTAGACCCAGGTTACTCTCTCTCAGTTTCAAGAATTATTTATGTAAGTCATGGATATTACAAATTATGGGGGGTGATTGTTTATCATATCCATGATATAATCCATGAAAATTTTCGGTTCTGTTACTTAGTGTTCTGTGATTTTCTGGTCATTGTGTCTTTTGATGTGGTTGGCCATCCACAACTTGAGATTCTGACTAGACTGTGTTTTACATAGTACCTGTGTTGTATTTCCTGTACATGCATCAAGTTGTGCGCCTTTTAATTTCAACAGGACTTTTCATTTTAGGACGTGTTTCTTGAGCATAATATACTATGAGTTTATTTTACGCCATTAATGTTTCTGGTGCAAACAATCTCTGTATTTCAATGTTTAGTATTTTTGGGGTATTTTCTCTTTGGAAAAGGTGCTATCATTTGTCTTGTTAGCAAATTCATAAGCTACTCGTTCCTTTGCTAAAAGCTGATTATTAATAATTTCCAATTTCTTTGCTGCTAATGCAGGCATATTGTGCAACTGTCAGTTGTTATGTACTATTAATGAAAATGATCTCGCATGTCTTTGAAGGAAATCCTTTACTGTTGAGGTGAATTTTTTTTCTTTTTTTTTTTGCCTTTTTTTTTCTTGGTTTATCTGTACGAAGTTGAAAAAAATTTCCTAGATGCATGTCCCTAATTGTTGTCGCCAACTCATTCAAAATCATGCTGCCTGTGTTTTATCTTATTATTTTATTTTATTTGGCTACATCGATTGCTCATGTTGCAAACATTTCTTAAACTTACTGGATGTTTTTGTCTTGATGACGCAATGGTTGTGTCATGTTCATTTGTATTTTCCTTCTTGAAAAGAGTTGTGTCAACTTATTCTTGTATTTGATCTGTATAAGATATTTGGGGGCTGGGCTCTCTGTGATATGAAACCTGTTTTCACATATTGTTCTAAGGGATTGGTTGCTAAAGGCTGAAAAGTTCAAAATTTATATCCTTGTCCTACGGTATTTAGATTACTTGCTGCGGTTTGGGACAGAATGGCAACAGTGTCTCTGACTTACTAGTTCTTTTTGAGAAGTCTATTGTTGTATTTAGTGGGACAGACTGCAATAATGTGCAGCCTACTTTGTAATGACTAGGATTGACTTTGTGTTAATACTTTATTAAAAAGCAAATGCTAAAAGTTCTAAAATGAGCAACTTGTGTTATATTTTACGTCCCATGTCACAACTTCTGTATTCTAGTTTTTTTGACAAATGTTTCCAAATCCTTGATAATTTCTGTGAAACCATCCAACCTGTGTCTTTCCTAAGCCTTTCTGAACATTTAGTCCTATGTTCTTGTAACTGTTTTATTGTCAATTATTGATAACTTATTAATGACAAAGATTATTACTGTACTTTAGAATCAATTAGTTTTAATTGTCTTCTTGGAAGGCTGTAGTGTAATTATGTTGCATCAAAATGCAGTCTGGGGGTGTTTTTGAGAAAATTTCTTGTCAACAACATTAGTTTAGTGCAGCAGGGTGATAAAGTATAAATTTGGTTACAATGTTTGCTGTTCTGTGCATTATTCTTGTTTACTTTTATTGAATGAATAATGAATATCTCTTCCTTGTGTAGTCTACAATACTATTTGAATGACACAAATAACTCTGCCATATGTGTGACATGTTTGTATGTAGCAGAACTCTTGTACAAAATGACTATCTACTGTCATAACAAAGGATTGATGTCATATTTAGTCCTTAGACTACCTGTAACAATGTGAAGACTGAAGCTTGATTTCAAAGAATGTATTGTACTCTCTGCCTCTTAAAAGTTCTGTCTTCATATGAGTTCTGTCTGGAAGTTGGTATCTGCTCTGTGTAAACGTGCCTGTGATCCACACCTTTTATGAAAAATATGTTAGGAAGGTCGTGGAATTTTACTAAATTCCATCTTACATCTTCAGTATATTTTCTGTCATGAACAACCTCCTAAAAGGGTGCGGATTCCATGAATGTTTTAACCGTACTGTGATAAAGATAATTTTGAGTACGTAGCATAATTTCATATGTGTTTGTGCTGTTCTCTCCTTGGATACTCTTCACCTTAGATTTCAGTAATATTCTGCTTAAAGGGTAAAATTGAGGCATTAGTGCTTTTTACTGACATTGTTGTGCGTTATTCTAATCAAGCAATAAATATCTGCTATGATACACTGTCTCTTTCATTAATATCTTTCAAATATATTCCTATTTTACAACGGAATGAATTTCATCGCGGAACGTCAGCGCGGCGGAAGTACAATCGCGGAGGAGGGGAGGGGACGCTGTCGCGTTCCCGGAAGGATGAAATATGAAGGGAAGAGTGCGGTGCTCGGCAGGGAGCCGTCCCGTTGATTCTTTTTATTTCGGCAAGGAGAGCGAAAAAGAGGAAGGAGGACGGCGAGGAGAGAAAAGTTGGAAGTGGGGCGCGTCGCAGCCTCGCAGCGCAGGCCCCGCCAGCACGGCCAGGCAGCGGCAAGTGGACTCAAGTGTGCTCGCGGGCCGCGGGGCCTCCCTCGCGTAGAGTCCTGGCGGGGCCCGGGCAAGGCAGGCAAGGTAAGGAGGGGTGGGGGGCCGCCACGGCGCGCCAGCTGGTTGTGGAGCGGTGGGGGTCGATAATGCTCAAAAGTGAGGGCGGGGATGCGAGCGCTGGGGGATGGGGCGGCGGGGCGGTACAGAGAGGGAGAGAGGGAGAGAGAGAGAGAGAGAGAGAGAGAGAGAGAGAGAGAGAGAGAGAGAGAGAGAGAGAGAGAGAGAGAGAGAGAGAGAGAGAGAGAGAGAGAGAGAGAGAGAGAGAGAGAGAGAGAGAGAGAGAGAGAGAGAGAGAGAGAGAGAGAGAGAGAGAGAGAGAGAGAGAGAGAGAGGTGGAATCGAGCCGAGAGAACGCGAAGGGCGGCGCGAGGGAGAGAGCGAGATAAATACCGGCATGCGTAACCCAGTTTCTCGCAGCGAACAGGCGGTCAGACGCGCCTCGCTGCCAATCCTGCCCCCACCCCTCGCCTCCGCCTACCCCGCTGTCGGCTGGGGATGCGCGCCGGGGTGGGGGACGGGGGTAGCTCCAGCGGCGACGGCCAGATCAAGAGCTGCACGCCCGCCCGGTCCGGACTGGGACGAATTGCGCCAAGTAGGAACAGCAGTGGTGGCGTCGCAGTGGTTCGCAGAGAGCGCCACCCCCTCCCCCCGCCGAGCCAACCGTCCCATCCGCAGTCCGCATGCATGGGCCTTGTCCGCTGAAGCGCCGCGTGGCGCCCCAGATTCCAAATGGAAATCGGGCAGCTTTGCCACCGGCTGGGGCCATGCTGGGGCGGGCTGGCTGGCGCCCGCTGGCGCCGGACCACGCCGGACTCGGCGGCGATTGACGCGGCCCGGCCTGCCGGACTGGACACGTATAGGGATGGGTCGGCCGGGGAGGGAGTTCCTGGTCACCGGAGTGCCGGCCGCCCTCCCCACCACGATGAATTTCACACGAGCCCCGGCCGGCCGGGCTGGACGCCAGCAACGCCAGCAACGCCAGCAACGCCAGCAAATCCCGGTCGATCAGGAAGTCGGTAAAAGAAAAAAGAATGACGAGCGAGGAAGCCGTGTGAAACATTCAAGTTGGCGCATTGTTGGGTAATTGCCAGACAATGCTCCAACTTTTAAAGGAGTCCACCAAAAGTGACGTCGGGAAAGCAGCGGCAGGAACAGGAAGAGTGCCACGCGCCTTTTATCACTCCTGCTGGGGGCCACTTGTGAGCAAGGGCCATTCCGGAACGCAGACACTTTAATGCGAGCCCGGCGGCGCGGCGGAATAAAATCGTGCAGAGTCAAATCATTTCCTCCGCCACGACGACGGCGCGCTGCTCTCGAGAAGGTGTCGACTACCCACCCCACCACCGACGCCATCCCCATATCGCCGTCCCCTTCCCCCATGCTGCCCCGATACCGACGTCTGGCGTGACCTACTTTCAACGCGCGACGCGTCGCGTCACTAAAGTATAATGCGATTCAATTAAGACTCCAGGCGGGACTCTCATATTGATCGCGTGTAGGCCGTGGCAGCCGCGGCATCCCCGCGCGCGTGGCGTTGCCTAGGCGTGCCGCGCAGGGGGATACATGCATGCATCAAACTGGGCGAGCGAGCAGTCGATTGAATCTTCCTCGTCCAGACTACAGGGCTTGCGCCAGCAGTGCCCCACCCCACCCCGTCCCGTGGCGACCGAAATCGGAGGCGTAAGCGAATATTTGGCTGGGCGGATCGAGGCGGGCCATTGACGTTCGGGCCTGCCGAATATGACAATCCCAGCGTGATTATTTAGAGCCCAAAGCGGAGCGGCGGGGCGCGCGCCTCAGACCAGAATGCCGCTCCCCCCCCCCACCGCCGGCATCCCGCCGCCCCGCCGGCAGCCAGCCGCGTTGGCTGCGGCTACCAACCTCCCCGCCCGCCCCCCCCCTCACCTGTCCGCGCCCCCCGCCCCCCGCCGAATGTCCCCACGGCGCTGGCGGCGCGGTGGTGGTTGCCGCCCCCTCTCGTACGCACCGCGCCGCCGCCGCCCCCTCGTGGCGTGTTGGCAGCCCTCCTTCCGCCCCCAGTGCAGCGTCGACCGCGGCGCGGCGAGCATCACGGCGGAGGGCCGCGACGCCGCGACGCCTGCCCAGCGCACCCCGCACCGCGCCGAACCCCCACCCCTCGCCGGCTTTTAACGCGAATTCGAACAGCGCTGTGCTTCGCCACGCCGCGTGACCATCGGCGCGGCCATGCCCAGGACCATGCCCCGGCAGCGGCGGCCGCGGCGGTAACGCGGACGACGCAACATGGCGGGCGCAGCGGACGTGGCGGCAGCGGCAGCAGCGGCCGCGGTACAAGACGGAGGCCTGCTGGACCAGGTGCACCAGGTGGCGCAGGTGCGGGCCGCGCAGCTCGCGCGCTGAGATGCAGCTAAGGCTGCTGCAGCTGCAGGCGGCTGGCGTGGACGAAATCGGCATGGAGGCGACCAGCTCAGCACCGAGTCCCGGCCTCAGCCCGGGTCTCAGCCCGGGGCTCAGCCCCGGCCTCAGTCCAAGCCTCAGCCCAGGGGCGCTCAGTCCCGGCCTCAGCCCCGGTCTCAGCCCCGGCCTCAGCCCGGGACTCAGCCCCGGCCTCAGTCCCACTGGGATTACCTCCGTGTCCGGGCCGGACAGCCCGGGCCTGGGCGCCGTCACGACCGTCACGGGCAGCTTCAGCCACCACAGCTTCACCAGGTACGTCACGACAACGCGCACTGCGAGGCACGCCAGACTCATCATCCTCCCCTCGGCGGCCCTTCGTGTCCTTCCTGGTGCCGTTTGCCGTTCAGCCACCCCGTCCTCCACCCCCACCCTGCCCCTGCAATGTGGAGCAAGGTCGCACGCTGGTGCATTCGAAATGCACGCTGGCCCCGCAGGGCTACACTGCCCCTCCACCCCCTGCACTGCCCTTTCCTGCGGCCGGCCGCCCTACGGCACAAAAGCCTGCAAGACCCTGCCCCCCCCCCCTTCCTCGCCAAGACTCCCCAAGACCCAGACGGCATTTCGCTCCACTGCGCGCCGGAGAGCCAATGTGTCCTTCCCTTGAGTGCCCTCTCCATGGCGCTTTCATCGCGCGAAGGCGGCCCGGCCTGCCGCAGTGCAGTGAGATTCCCCATCGCAGAAATGAAATGGCCGAGTGATGGCGTCGGGAAAACGCTTCGCGGCTCGGCGCCGTCCCGCCCGACAAACTCGAGCGTGCAACTATGTCGTCTGCTTCAAGTTTACGATGCCGAAGCGCCACGCCACGGCACTCCCTGCCCCTGCCAAAGGCACATGGATGTGGGCGGAAATGACCCCATTATACGGCCCGAGGTTTCTTCTCCACGGGCCTCAGAAAGGCGTGTAACTCGGCCTAATTCACTCATCCGTCCAGGAAGTCGCCTAGCTCCCCCTTGTTCCGTCCCGGGCAGCTTGTCCTGGCCCCAGGCAGCGCCTGTACTCCCGCAGAGAGAAGCAGAGGGCCATACCAACCGCCCTTGTCCGATATTACTCCGAGAGAGACGCTGGAGACGCGGCGCAGAGCTGAACAAGCAAAAGTAGGTCACGAAATCGGCGCGCTCGGAGCGAGGCGGGGTGGGGTGGGGCGGGGCGGGGCGGGGAGCGCCTGGCTGTGGGGGGTGGTGTTCGGGGTGCGGCGGCAGCTTGGCCCAGCAGGGGAGGTTTGTTTGTGGCCGGCGTAGCGGGTGGGGCGGGGTGGGGTGGGGTGGGGTGGGTGGGGAGAGCGGGACGGGCTTGGGATTCGACGTGTTTATCAGTTAGGACCCCCCGCCCCGCCCCACCCCGCCCCGGCCCGCATCGATTCCGATCGCGCGGTCTGCGTGCGCTTCAGCAGCAGGGCTTCAAGAGGCGTCATGTCCGGCGGGCGGGTCTCATTATTTCGAGCACGCCTAGATCCGTGTCGGCGCCGCACAGTGGGTCAGAAGACCGTTGAGGCGGCCAAAATCCCGGACGCATTTTGAGCTCCAGAGTCGCAAAATGGGACTCGAATCAAACGTGTGACCCCACCAATTCATTCCTCGTTTGTAATGTAATCCATTGGTGGGGTCACACGTTTGATTCGAGTCCCATTTTGCGACTCTGGAGCTCAAAATGCGTCCGGGATTTTGGTCGCCTCAACGGTCTTCTGACCCACTGTGCGCCGCGCCACGCCGCACCTAGGCCGCACCACGCCACGCCGCCCTGTGTTTACGCTGTGTTTACGTCGCGTGGGGCGAACGGCCGCTGAATGCGGTCAAGTCCGCGAAACACGGCAGTGAGCGCAGCGGCCACGACAAGGCGGCGGGGGCGGGCCGGTCTGGGGTGGATGGAGTGGGAAGGAGGTGTGCGGTGTACGTACAGAGGCCGGTCAGGCGTGCGGTTTGATGGAAGGAGATGGTGCGGATGTAGCGAGAAAGAGAAGCTTCTGCGTTTGTTTGTTGGGAAGTAGATTGGGCAGGCAGCACACAAAAGGGAAGCAGTAGGGGCAGGTGTGTCGGTTTTTTTTTCTTCGTTTTTTTTAAGGGGAGGGGTAGGTGTAGCCGAGGTAGCGGGTTGAATGAGGACGAATGGCGTGTTTTGGAAACCGTGCTGTCGGTCCCCCTGACATTTATCATAACTTTGGGCCAACACGCCCGTGCTGGTGTGTGTCCACCGGACTGAAGCAAAGTTTTATCGAAACGAGCGATTGGTTCCATCGCCCGTAGTTGATTGACAGACTTTTTGTATTTGTTTTGATCAGTGCCCGAAGCCCTTTTTTTGGTTGTCAGTGAGTGAGTGAAATTGGGCATTATAACCTCTGCTCCAACACGGCGCCCCCGGCCAGCGCTGACAGGCAGTTTCTTGATTTATTCTTCTAAACCGTTAGAGTAAGAGGGGTCCAGTAAACGAGCCGATTGCAGTTTAAACCGAGATCTACAATCGGCTCGCTTGGAATACCCATCTAATTTCAACGGTTTAGCTTGTACGTTAAAAAGGCATCTCGGCCGCTGCGAAAACTTTTCGCATTTACCACACGTTGCTTGCGCTGTCTGCGAGACCATTCATCGCCACCACTACTGTACCCTCTGCTACCCCTCTGCCTTGTCTTGTCTGGACACGGCCGAGGGCAGATAACCACGCCGGCACCGATATTGCCTCTCAGCACGCGGCCTGCCTGGCCGCCCTGCCCGCCGCGCTTCACGTAGCCTTTCCTCCTCTCGCCTCTCGCCGTTCTCCTTCCCTTTTTTTTTAGTTTTCTTTTTCGTTACCTTCTTTTTTTTCCATCACCGCGCGAAGTTCCTCGCGCTGCCGCCGCCGCGCCTTCGCGTCGAATTTACTGCAAATAGTGCGACGGTTTCGCTTTTATATTGTTTTTATTTTGCCGCCGCGCGGCGAATAAAGGCGACGGTGGCGGCGACAGGGCGAATAAGGACGGAGTGGGTTAGGGGCAGCGAGGCGGGCGGGGCTTGGGCGGAGCGAGGCGAGTCAGGCTGTCTCGAGGGCGCGAGCGTGAGAAAAGGATGGAGCGGGGGAGAGGCGAAAACCATAGTCAAGAACAAGGGGCGGAAAATCGGGGGGGGGGGGCATGGAGGAGGAGGAGGAGCTGGTGGCAAGATTGATTTCCTTCCGCGGAGCGCACGCCGGCGGAGAGGACTCCCACACAAAGATAAAGTGGCGGCAAAGGCGAATGTGTGTGTGTGTGTGTGTGTGTGTGTGTGTGTGTGTGTGTGTGTGTGTGTGTGTGTGTGTGTGTGGCCCGCTCTCGCTCCCCGAGAATACATATAGTATAGATAGAAAGCTGTGTAGCACAAAAATCTGAAACCCGCGGAAAAAAGGAGAATGTCCCCCTCCGGTCTTCTGTAACGTACTTCTGCCAGTGGCTCATGTTGTACTAGACGTGCCTGTTCCTTCTTCTCCCTGTTCCGCTGGTGGTTTTCGGCGTGACGGTGGCGACCGTTCCGCCGGTACGCTGGCTGGGCTGTGATTCCCGCACCGGCCTTGTTTATTCGGCGTGAGGAAACACCGGCGGCGGCGGTCGGGAGCGGCGGGGAAAGGGGAGGGGGTAGCGGGGTGTAGGGGTGGGGGTGTCTAACGCCATTAGGATGTGATTGGATTAGCGAAGCGGCGTCGAAAGAAGGGGAGGGGTAGGGGAGGGAATAGTGATGCAGGTTCGGTTCCCGCGCATCTTGGCGCCGCCGCCGCCTCGCCACCGCAGCGACACGCCCGCCCACGCCAGAGGCTCGGCAGCTGAGGGGTGTGGCGCTGCTGTAGCGTCCCTCACTGCGCCTGCACAGTGATGCCGTGCACTGGTTCGCTCCGTCTCTCTCGCACCCTAGTGCAATGGGAACCGACTCCAGCCAAACAACAAAATACACCAAAAGTTTGAAACTTACTAAAATTCATAGAAATTCTTCTCAAAATTCATTCTTTTTTTTCCCGAAAATCATCGAAATTAAACTGAAATTCATTTGATTTTTTACACTGAAATTTACAGTAATTTCCCCGTTGGCCATGTGGGACGACTGCGAGGGTGTGCGAGGGAGACAGCGCCGCGCTGCGTGAGTGACGGGGCGCTCGCCGCGGCTCGCCGTCCTCACGAAACGTCGACGTCCGTCCGTCTCGCGACAGAGGCATTATCACAGGCCGGAGCGTTGCGGTCCCGAATAAATCATCAAGTCCAGTCGGGAAGTAGGCCAGAGAGGGGCGGGGCGGGGCGGGGCGGGGCGGTCTGAGCTGCCTCACTTCACGGTTGGCTGATATTGATCGTCGCGGAGTGTCTTTCGGCCCACCACTTGACAGTGTAGGCAGACTGGATTCCAGAGTCTGTTTGAGGGTCTGCCGTGCCGTGCCGTGCCGCGCACGCAACCAAGAGTCCTCGCGCGCCAATCAATTAGCTGCCAATCAGCGCGGCATAGCATAGGCGGGGCGAGGCAGAGTGATCGTTGGCGCGACCCGTTTCCGTTTCCTGGTCCGACACGGCGCAGAATGACCGGAATTTACAAGATCGGAATTTACAAGATTTGCGCGTTGCCGGGATCGATGCCTCATCCTCATCCTCGTCCCCCGGGGCGCGGGCGCGGCGCGGCGGCAGCAGCGCCCTTCCCTCTCCCCCCTCCCCTCGGCGCGCCTCGGCCGGGACGGCGAGGATTACGCCGACACCGAGTACAGTGTACACACCGAGCTTCCCCCGCACAGTGGAACAGTCAGAAGACCGTTGAGGCGGCCAAAATTCTTGGCGCGTTTTGAGCTGCAGAGTCGCTAAATGGGACTCGAATCGAACGTGTGACCCACCCAATGGACTCCTCGTTTAGAGAACAATCCATTGGTGATGGTAAGGTCATACGTGCGATTAAAGTCCTATGTAGCGACTCTGGAGCTCAAAACGCGTCTAAAATTTTTGCCGCCTCAACGGCACTCCGGGCGCCTCCATCCCGCTCCGTTGTCGCTGCCGAGAGCGCCCGGCGGGTAGGCATGCCGGCGGACAGGCGTGGCGCGCGCGGCGGGCGGCGGCCTACCCGCCGGGCGCTTCGCTCAGCGCCACCGCTGCTGCCGCGCTGTCCGACCCTCCTCCGACCCTCCTCCGGCCCAGTGACGCCGTGACGCTGCCGCCCGGCCCCTTTTCCGGGTTCGAACCCACCCGCCGCCTCCAGTGCGCCCCCTTCACGCGATCCCCTTTAGGGAGTAAGATCCCGGAAAAGGGACCGCCGCGGTTCATCCGCGTGCAGGGAGAGCAGACCGCACCGCCGCCGGACTCTGGCACGGTGACCCTGTTCGGCGGGTGAGGCGAAGCCAGGCCAAACGCGGACTCTCTCTCTCTCTCTCTCTCTCTCTCTCTCTCTCTCTCTCTCTCTCTCTCTCTCTCTCTCTCTCTCTCTCTCTCCCCCCCCCCTCCCTTCCTCTTTGTGTGTTTGTGTGTGCGTGTGTGTGTGTGTAAGTGCGGCTGTGCCGAAAAGCCGACAGGCATAGCCCTTCTTTGTGTCAAAAGCGACACGTGAATTATTCGTCGCAATGCCACCGCATTCACAAAGGACCCCTTCTAGGCTTGCCGACGCCACGATACGCCACGCTCCTTTAAAACCTTTCAAAGTATTGAGCGTATGTAAGGTACTAGTTAGTTTGTCATACGAAAAATTAGTTTGAAATTTTCGTAGTATTTTCTTTGTGTACGCTCAAAATACTTTGATATAACAAGCTGTTCGTACGGTTTTCGGAGGGCGCCACGCTACGGCACGCCACGGCACGCCACGGCACGCGACGCGACGCCACCCCCGCAGGAATCGATCGGAGGACACTTAGCGAGGCAAACTTTGGATCACACCTCAATGTGGGACACGTTCCGCTGACAGGCTCGCCGCCACCGACCAGGCCGACACGCCACCCGCCTAGTGTTTGCAAACAGCTCGGCGTTGTCGAAAACTAAACGCGTTCGCGGTTCGACTCGGGTTCGATTCCCGGTTCGGACCGCTCTGGCTGGTGTACTGTACGTCGCTCGGCAGCGCAGGGTGGGTTAACTTCGCCGACCGCGCTGACGGGGAGGTGCCGGGGATGAGGGCGCGCGTTGGAGCGGCACTATCAACTTAACTTCTGTTTACAACATTCCGTTAAGCCTGCGAGGTGAGCGGCACTTCCACGTTCCGGGGCTCCTTCGTCTCTTCCTCGCTCCGTCGCCTCGTCGTCCTGTTGGACGGACTAACGA
Source organism: Stenchaetothrips biformis (assembly GCA_030522485.1). Taxonomy (NCBI): domain Eukaryota; kingdom Metazoa; phylum Arthropoda; class Insecta; order Thysanoptera; family Thripidae; genus Stenchaetothrips; species Stenchaetothrips biformis. Next base: position 8,744,771 of record CM060088.1, on the reverse strand, counting down.
GCCGGGGAGGGACGAGGGGCGGAAGGGAAGCAGTGTGATGCGAGACCCGGGCAGCCTCCCTCTTGAGTCGAGACTCAATCGATTCATTCCATCCCATCCCCGCGACGCCGAGGCTCGAGCCGACCCGCCCGCCCCCGGGCTTGCATGGGGTACTGCGGGCCCCCGCCGCCGTGCTGCTCCCGTGCGTGCCTGCGTGCGTGCCGGCGCGCGTGCCTGCGTGCGTGGGGGTGGTTGCCGCACGCGGGCTGCGGGGCTCGCACAGCACAGCGCTGCCTCATTAAGCCGTTCAGTGGCGTCGGAAGCACCGGGGCAGAGAGGCAGCTTCCCCCCCCCCAGACCCTGAGCTTCCGGGGCATTGTCCCCCCCCCCCCAAATTTTATGGACTAAGAGTTCCCAATTAATCAAATAGGAAAGCGAAAAACAGCGAAACGCGCCCGCGCCCGAACGCGCCGCAGTCTCTATCCAATGCAGCCAGCCGAGGCAGGATCTAACACGTCGCGCGGCGGGGAATATATACTTGTCTCACTCAGGGCGTCCCGGGCTGCCTGCAAGCTATCCGCTTTAAATACTTTAAAATAGACAAACGAATAATTTTCTGTACTGCAATACCTGCCCAACCCCCAACTTTTCCAACGTTTCGACGCGCCTGGCCGTTTGGCCATTTCCACGACTCGCAGCCTCACCACCGCCTCTCTTTCTGTTGCAGTGTGTGCGTGAAGAAGGAGGAGCCGTCCGGGTCCGAGCCCTCCAGCCCCCTGGAGGCGCTCAGCCCGCCCAGCCTGGCGTCCAAAAACGGTAAGTGTTTCCCTCTCGCTCCACCGGCGCCCCGTGCCGCTGATGACGTGCATAGCAATTTCCGGCGCGCTGCCGCCCCGTCCAGCAGGGCCAGCAGGGCAAGCAGGGCAAGCAGGGCGCGCTGTGCCGCGCGCCCGTGCGGCACGCCCCGGCACGCCCCGCGAGTGCGAGAGAGACACAGCGACGAGACCGCCACTGTTTGGAATGAGTCTGCTGGCGGTAATGGGCCGCGGACGAGCCAATACAGTCGTCGAAAAGCGGCAGCGAACGCCGAACCGAGACGGAGAGTGCAGATTGGCCAGGCTGCAAATGGGCTGCAGTATTGAATACGAGTGAAAATTGTACTAAAACTAATTAAAATCTCAGTGTACCTAGGGTCGGCGAAACCTTATTGTGCCAAGGCAAAAATTGGTTTTGTTCGACAAGAGAGCGTGATGGGCACGGCAGCCGTAGAGAGTGTATATGCAAAGAGGCGAGACCGTAGGCGAATTGGTGGCGCGCACACACATTGGGCCGCTCGTCGCGTCCTCCTCTCTCCTCTCCGTCTCTCTCTCTCTCTCTCTCTCTCTCTCTCTCTCTCTCTCTCTCTCTCTCTCTCTCTCTCTCTCTCTCTCTCTCTCTCTCTCCCCCTTCCAGTGTTAATGAACTCGCCCCGGCAACCGGTTCCGCTGCCGTAGCTTGTGTCTTGCCAAGGCATTGCGACTCGGGCAGCCGCTCCCCCCCCCCCTCCCCTCCCTATTCCATGTCGCTATGACATTCCTCCGCTTTCCGTGCTTTCCGTCCCGAGACGCCATCCGCTCGTTCCGCCAAAAGACGCGCTCCCCGCCGGCGGACGTTTGCGCCTCAGATTAAATGCTAACGATATCAGCAGCGTGACGCGCATTTCTCTCCGCCATTTTCGTCGCCCTGTCTCTCTTAGATGCTCTCCGGGCGAGGAATCCATTGGCAGGGTCACACGTTCGGTTCGAGTCCTGTTTAGCGACTCTGGAGCTCAAAACGCATCGGTAGTTTTGTCCCCGCTCGCGCCGGCCTTCCGGCCCACTGTGCCCGGCCGGACACGGCGGCGGCCGGCAGAGCGGCGGGCGCGGGGCCTAGGACGAAACTGGGTCACTCGATGCCAATGGAGACGCTGGGAAGCGACGCGGCCAAACGGAGGGCGCGGGATGAGGGATCGCGGAACACGCGGCGGCGGCGGCGCGGTCATGCTAGCGGCGTTTGTTTGCGACGGCTGGAGGGACCGAGGGCTAGCACAGTGCGGAGCGCGGGCTTTATTAACTAACGTGCGCTTCGGTTTAATCAAACCAGCTTGCTGGCCGTGCTGGCGGCGAGCGCGCTGCCTTTGTGGCTCTCCCTCCCTCCCCCTCCCCCGTCCCCTAAATCCCGCCCCGCCGCTTCCATCCGCAGCAGCAGCAGCCGCCGCCGCGAAAAAAAGGGATGAAAACGGGCTTTTCACGTTTCCCCCATTTTCTTGTTGTCGCCTCTTCTTCTCGTCCCCGCGCGCGCAAGTCGCTTCTATTGAACCGCCGTTCTTTGGACAAGCGGTCGCGACGGTCGCCGCTGTTGTTCCCAAGTCGTTCCTTGGCCGCGGTTGGTCTTTCTCCGTGGGCCGATGGATCGTTCCCGAGCGCTTCCCGATTTTGTCTCGAGTGAACGCGTCGGGCTCGGCTCCCTCGGTATCGTGCACTGCATCGCACTGCTCGGCCGGGACAGACTCTACTCGCGGTTCTTGCTTGCTAACAATCCAGCGCGCGCGCTGGGCTTCCAATACGAGGAGGAGGGGGAAGCGCGGCGCGGCGGGTCGTTGACTCTTTTCCGCTCCCGCCTGGCTTGCCGCTGTCCATCTCTGTCGCCGTTCCTTTCTTGCGCCGAGCCTCAATGCGCCTCTCTCTGTCTCTCCTTTCACTCTCCTCCTCCTCCTCCTCCTCCTCTGCCGCCCTGTCTTTGTCTCGGCCGGACGGTTAGGTAATCTCCCAGGCGGCGATGGTGGCGATGACGCCCGAAATAGCGATGCAAGGGCAATGTCACGGACGGCGTCCGGGCGTGCGGTGCGTGCGGTGCGTGCGGTGGCCGCGGCGTCTGCCTGGCCAAGTAGCAGTGGCGGCTGGACGAGTCGCTCTGTCTCTGTCGCACTCACGGCCCGGCCCGCAGGGGTGCGAGAGAGACAGAGCGACGACGGCAGCGCTCGCTGTGTCCGGGGCGCGGCACAGCACGCGAGCACGGCACGCCGCGCTGCCGCTGGAGAGACTGGAGAGAGTGCGGCGGACCGAGACAAAGGAGAGGCGGGCGGGAGAGGCGGAAAGAGAGACGGAGGTCCGTGGTTGTGTCTCCGAGAGGCTATTGCCGACTATTGCCCGGTGCGGGGCTCGGCAGGCTCGCCGTTCGCGCCGCGAGAGGCGTGTGGAAGGAAGCAGGGAGAAAGGACCGGGGGAGGGGGAGGGGAGGGGCAGTGGGGGAGTGAGTGGGGGCAGCGGGACGCACACAACACGCACTCCGAGACCGAGCGCCCCGCGAGGCACTTGCTGGCCGAGGCACCACGACGACGGCCTCCGCGTCCACCGCGCCGACGACCCCGCAGCCGCACGCGCGCGTGTTCGTGTGTGTGTGTGTGTGAATGTGTGCGTGTGTGTGCGTGCGCGAGTGTCAGTGGATTATGCGCTTTGCGACGCCAAGGATGCGCAGGACGTCTTCGGGCTGCACCGGGTCGCGCTGACGCCTTCTGTACGTTGTTGGCTGGGACGCTGGAACGGCAACGGAGGCCGCCGTCAATGTGTCCGGGGCGGGTTGGCTGGCTGTGGCGGGGCTGGGCTACATTACGGCTGTGTCGAAGTCACAAACGCAGAATGGCGCACACAGACAAACACACACCTATACACACAGGCAAACGCACACACCTACATACAAACACAAACATCCACACACACAGACGATGCACCGCGACCGAAAATGAACCAGAACCTACCATCGCTGGCAAGAGCTCTGCTGGAGTCAATTTATTCCACGTTAATGCATTTGGTTGTCATATTGCCCCCCCCCCCTTCTTTTCTGTTATCTACCCGTGACAGCAACAAGAGCAATAACAACTCTCCGACGGCATAACAAAGCAATGACTCTGTGTTGCGTGTTGACCGGTGTTGACGAAGGTTGACGGCCTCTCTCCCCGACATGGTTTTTTAATTAAGTTACTCCAAATGCATGAGCTTTTTTTTTTTTTTGCGAAAAATATCCTAACTGTACGGATTTGCAGTTTAGACATGTTATGGTGACGGAGCTTCCTTCATTCGCATCATGTCTGGCTCCAATTCCATGGCCGTTAGCTGCGATAGAATTTTCGATACAAAGCTTTTACTAAAGTTGGTTATTTATTTCGGCTTCAGTTCATTTAGTTTTATCACCCGCTGCAAATAATTTTATCCTGTTGCGTTCATTTGCTTGGCTCGCTGACTGGCTCGGTGCGACGCTTTGCTCTTCGCTGCTGTGCGGCTACCTTTACTCACTCCACTCTGTCTCTTTGTCGCTCTGTCTCTCTCGCACCCATAAACGGAATACCCTCCCCCCCCCCCCCATGAGTGCGAGAGAGACAGCGAGCGACGAAATAAGCGAGGTTGGGAATCGCTCTGCTGGACTCGGCCCACACAGCCGGCATGGCGCGGCGTGGCGCGAAGCACGTGGGCCATCGCGGCCCCGCCCCGCCCCGCCCTGCCGGGCTGGAATCCGGTGTTCGGGGGCCCGGCCCGGAATAGCCGCGGTGGTCCAGCACGGCCCGGGGCTGCTGCTCGGTGCGCTCGACGGCCAGGTGGGAGAAGGCCCCAGTGGGAAAGGGGGGGGGGAGGGGGAAGAATTTGGGTGCAGGAGCCGCGACGCGGAATGTGTGAATGGCTGCAGAGGCGCCGCGGGGACCGACCAATGGACCCGCGGACAGGCGGATCGCAGGCGGACGCCGTGCCCATTTTAACTGGAATTCAACTTGGCGCCGTTAATAACGAGATTCGCTAGTCTTGTTATTTCCAAAAATGCTCCGCCATTGCTTTTAATTATTTATTTTTTTAAATTTTCTCTGTTGGTTGCGCTGAAAGGAGACGGTGCACGTCAAAAACAAAACAATAACAACAACTATCAAAAGTTGTAGCAGTGGGGAAAAACAATAAAAGTAGAATGGCGATAGCGGGCGGTGTACTGTGTACGTGTGCGGTGTATGTGTGTATAAGTGTGTGTGCAAAGGATGCCCACGGCGAAGCAGAAAGTGTGCTGAGCATTTCAATACGGTCAAGTTCAATGCCGTCGTGCGGTGTCCGCGCCGTGCTTGGGATGCCATACCCCGCCGGCCGCCGGCCTGGGCAGGCCAAGGCACGACGGCGTGGCAAGGCACGGAGTGTGCGCCGGTCAGGGGGACACAGACATGCCATGCCGTCCTCCAGGAGCTTCTGCTAAAAATCTCAGTGGACTGTCGCGTCGTTGAGTTTGTTCCTTCAGCAGACTGATGCCCTGCTGGTCTGGGTGGACTCCACGGCGAGGGGATAGCAGGGACACTGCGTTGTTTTCCTCACAATGGTAACGAGACCCGTCCCCTCCCCCTTTGCATGCATTGCCTGCCAAGTGTGCATCTCGGGCAAGGGCCGCTGCCTGTCCGCCTGGCCCGTTCGGAAAGAAAGACAAATCGCCTCCTAACAGCCCGCCAGCAATGAAAGACTCGTGGAGATAACTCCGGCGATACCCTCTCCCCTCCCCCTCCTCCCCTTTCCTCTCCTCTCCTTTACCCACCCTCCCTTCCCCTCCCGCCCCGCCGCCTAGCGAACCTGCCGGTGATAGCATCGACCCGCGTGCCCCCCACCCCCCGGGGGCCCCCGCCACCCCTAGCCGGTGCGCCCCGCCCCACCGCACCCCGCCGCGCCGCCGCATCGCACGGTGCACCGAAAGAATAATAATAATAATAACGCAACAACAACGACAACAATCATTCCGATTGCGTTGTCGTTGTTGCGGGCCAGCCTGGCCGACTCGCAGCAGGGCGGGTGGCGCGGGGTGTCCTCCACGAGGACGAGGACCTGGGCGGCGACAAGGAAGCGGGTCGCTCGGCTGGCACGACGTGGACGCCTGACGTGGGTGACGCGCCGCTGATGGGCTCGACGGGGTCCTGGACAGTCCAAGGCCTGCCCGGCGGGCATCGCCATCACCGCGACGGCGGCAGGGTTGTGTTTGAACACGGCGGAAATGAGGCGGGAAAGTGTTTCAACGTGCTCTTAACGTGCATTTGCACCGCTGAGATTTTTTGTCAGTTGGAACTAGGGGAGATGACGCGTGAGATCAGCAAGCAGGCGCCTTATCCTCGTGGGTTAATGAGCTGAAGCACCGCTCTATTTTGCACAGACAGTCTTACTGCTTCGAAAGATTTAAGGCCCCCCGCCTCGTAAAGCAAGGCTTAATTTACTAAACTGCCGCTTAATCGGCTCAAGCGCTGCTTCATGGCTTGCATGTTCCTAAATTACGCTGCTTTACGATACTCGTGACAACACTGACAGACAACACTAAAAACATAAAACAACTCCATCGAGGTGCCATACCGGTGGCTCGCCCGCCACTTTTCCGGCGGCTCATGTTCTCCCTCCCCCTTCCAGCCGGGCCTGTCGCTCCACTCCAGCCACCAGCAAGGCCGCCCCGAAGGCCGCCCTGAGGGCCCCAGGCTGTAGGGCCAGCCAGGGCCCCCTAAGGCCAGGCCAGCCAGGCCAGGGGATGCGGGGCCCGGGCGCAGGCTGGGGCCTGGTCGCGGCCCGCGCGGCCTGTGGCCATGGAAGTGCTGGACGGCCTCGACGCGTCCACGGAATCCCTCTTGCCTCGGCCTCTGCCCCTCGATTCCCAGCTCAGCTTTGAGCCCAACGACGCCTTCAGCTTGGCGTTCTTCGAGGCCCCGCTCGACCACAGCCCCCTGTCCGCCTGCTCCGAGCCGCCGTCCCCCGCCGCCCCCGAGCTGCCGCCTCCCGCCGCCCCCCGCGCCGCCACGGGTAAGACGAAGAGGACGCAGAGCGCGGCGTGGCTGCGGAGGAGGAGGAGAAGCAGAGGTGGTTTATGGAGTATTAATTGCCTGTCTCTTCTCTTTCTTTTCGCAGGTGCAATCTCAATTAAGACGGAACCTGTGGAATCTTCCGGTGAGTTTGATAGCCTGACGCCGCGGTTTCGAGACTGGGGACTAGACGGGGTTGAGGCTTTCAGCCGAGATCTTTCTCTTCTCCGCGTTGGTGAGTGCAGTGGCGAGCTTAAGTTCCGTGGCGTCAAAAATCGCACCTGTATACTTTGGCTTTTCAAGTTCCCGGAAGACAAAGACGAAGTGCTGGGCGTCGTTGACAGATTCCTCGTCTGTGATGATCAGTGTGACAGTGCGAGTGGCCCTTCGCAGATGCGCGGTGCAGCTCCCTGAACCCCCGCCGCCGTTCCCCCGCACCGCCCATAAAATTCATCTTGCATCCTGATTTCGAGACTCGTCTTTGTCGCTCTTTCTCTCTCGCACTCCTGGGGCGTCCCCTACATGTGCGTGAGAGACAGAGCGCGACGAAAACGATACCCTCGGAATGAGGCTGCTGCTGGGCCGTTTGCGCGCTGTATCGATGAGATGCGGACTTGGGACGCCGCTGAGGAAATTATTCTGCATGAGAATGGAGGCAGCCATCGCCACCTGCCGGCCGGGCCGAGGGCCGCGCCGACCCCGACCACCCCGCCCCGCCCCGCCCCGCCCCGCCCCGCTTCGCCCCGCTACGACGCTCCGATTCGACAGCAGAAGCAGCCGCTGCCCGCCACCCGTCATTTCGTTTCGCTCAAAATTTAATCAAACTTTTCTATGTACTCGTTTTTTTTTTTGTGAAAGAGTCGATCGGAGTCCCGCGCGCAGCCCAAACACGATCCATATTTATGATTGCCCACCCTTCTTTGCGCAGCACCGCGCAGAGACGAGACGAAATATCGTTTCCCCGTTTTCCCGCCAAAAGCAAAAGGGCCCCGCACGTTCCGCTCGGTCGTAGCGGGGAGACGCGCGCGTCGGCAGGTACTGTGTCGGCATGGCCGGCCGGTTGGCCACTCTAGAGCGTCTCGTGGCGCGCGCGGCCACTCTAGGACCAGTCTTCTTCTCTAGGGTCAGCGGCCCCGAGCCTGGCCTAGCCTAGCAGCGCCAACCAGCCGCGCCGCCGCGCCGCCGCGCCGCGCCGTGCTTTGCCGTGCCGTTGCCGTGCGCCTCACCGTCGACGCCGTGCGTGCGCCTATCATATCAACTGGTGCGGAGGCTGCTTCTCGCTGTCCTTCTCGTCCTTGCCGTTGCGCGCTCGTTTGCGGCGCTGTACTATCCTCTGAGGACCGCGTGAAGAAGAGGAGGCCAGAGAGAGAGAGAGAGAGAGAGAGAGAGAGAGAGAGAGAGAGAGAGAGAGAGAGAGAGAGAGAGAGAGAGAGAGAGAGAGAGAGGGGGGAAGGGAAAGGGGAGGGGGAGGGGGAGGGGGGCGTTCCTTTCCCAGCGAGCTCGTTGCGCAGAAAGGCAGTGGTAGGCAAATAAATAATGATTGGAATGCTCGAGGCGCTCCCGGCGCTCTGCTGCCGCGCGCCGCCACCGCCGTGTTTTGGTCCGGAGCCGCTGCCTCACTGTCGCCCCTTCGCCCCGCAGTCCGTGGTCTAGTTGCCGAGGGTCCCACCGCGCGTCCGAGCGGCTGGCGATGAGGTTAGTGACCTGGAGCCTGGCCGTGTTTCAGAGCAACATTTCGCGGCGGCCGACTCCAACAGCTCGACCCCCGCCAAGACCTTCATCCCCTGCAAGGTGTGCGGCGACAAGGCGTCGGGCTACCACTACGGCGTCACCTCGTGCGAGGGCTGCAAGGTGAGTGTCGCGGGTTCGAATCTCGTCGTCGTCCCCTTCACCCCCTGAGGCCGAACCGAAAGACTGAAAACTAATCCGTCGGTGTGCGTTGCAGGGCTTCTTCAGGCGCAGCATCCAGAAGCAGATCGAGTACCGCTGCCTGCGCGACGGCAAGTGTCTGGTCATCAGGCTCAACAGGAACCGGTGTCAGTACTGCCGCTTTAGGAAATGTCTAGCGGTCGGCATGTCACGCGACTGTGAGTACCACACGCTCAAAATTTATGTAGTTTTGTACGGAAAATGCACGGAAGAATATAGTACGGAAAAACGAAACGTCCGTACCTGTTCCATATAAGCTTATGTAAACGGGTACGGAAAAAAGTACAGAAAGTTCCGTACTTGGCAAGTACGGACGGTCCAGGCAAATTGTTGACCAGACATGTTCCGTCCTTTTTTTTCTACCAGTCCAGTCCGCCCAACTTGAGGGTTTTTCTCGGCCGCTTTGCAGTGTAAATGAAGCGTTATCGACCGTCCCTTTACAGCGGTGCGGTACGGCCGCGTCCCGAAGCGGTCCAGAGAGCGCGCTGAGTCGCTCGAGTCGACGGGCAGCGCGGACGGCGTGGACGAGGTGGCCGTCGAGGTGGACCCCGCCGTGGAGCAGCAGCAGCTGCTGGACATGATCGCCGGCGTGACGGCGGCCCACCGCGCGCACTGCAACTACACCGAGGAGGCCACGAGGGACACGGTGCGCCGGCCCGCGGGGCAGCCGCTGGCGCAGGCCAGGCCGAGGGTGAGTTGATCGGCGTGCCTTCTGCCTTGTGGGAGGCAAGAGAAACGCGCCGCGCTCCACGGCCACAGCGCAAAGCGCCTGCGAACGGCGGGGTAGGCAGCCCGCTGGGTCGCCATGTCCGGGCGGGCTGCCTACCCTGCCTTCCGCGGGCGCTCGCACTGCGGCCGGCCTGCGCGCCTCCGCGCGACGAACCTGCACTGCAACACGACCCTCCTCGGCGCAGAGTGACAGCGACTCCAGTCCCGGCGCCGTGGCCGCCACGTCGACGGGCTCCGTGTCGGGCTCCGTGTCCGGGTCGGCGGCGGGGTCCGCGGCCGGGTCGGCGCCGTCCTCGCCGGACTCGCTGACGTCCACGTTGTCGCTGGGCCACGCCGCCCTCAGCCAGCTGGAGCCGGCGCAGCGCCTGCGCACCACGCTGTGGCAGCAGTTCGCCTCCTTGCTAGTGCCCTGCGTCACCAGGGTCGTCGAGTTCGCCAAGAGGGTACCTGGTGAGTCCGCGGTGACACGCCCGCCAAGCGCTTTCTGTCTTCCCTCCCCGCCACTAACGTCGGCGTGGTGCGCCAGGCTTCCTGGAGCTGTCGCAGGACGACCAGCTGATCCTCATCAAGGTGGGCTTCCTGGAGGTGTGGCTGGTGCACGTGTCGCGGCTGGCCACGGAGCACGGCCTCACCATGTGGGACGGCACCACCTTCACGCGCAGCCAGCTCACCACCATGTACGACGTGAGTACCCACCGCATTCAAATGACGAGGACGACCGAATCGTTGAGCCTCACCTTGATCCAGCCGTTTGTTGTGGTGCAGGGCGAGCTGGTGGGCTCCATCCTCAGCATGTGCTCCTCCATGGGCGCGCTGGGGCTGAGCGAGCCGGAGACGGGGCTGCTGTGCGGCGCCGTGCTGCTGTCGCCGGACCGCGCGGGGCTGGCCGACGTCAAGGCCGTCCGCGCGTACCAGGACAAGGTGCTGGACGCCCTCCGGCTGCAGGTACGTCCTGGCGAGGGTCGCGGCGGCTGCCCTCGGCGGCCCACAGTGGGTCAGAAGACCGTTGAGGCGGACAAAATTGTGGACTTGCTGTCCCTGCTGCAGGTGTCCATGACGCGGCCCGGCGAGACGTCGCTGGTGGGGCTGCTGCTGCAGCGGCTGAGCGAGCTGCGCGCGCTGAGCGCCAGGCACTGCTCCAGCCTGGACTGGCTGCGCGCCAACTGGACGCTGCTGCGGCTGCCGCCGCTCTTCGCGGAGATCTTCGACATCCCCAAGGCGGACGAGGACATGGCGTAGACGCGGGGCGAGGCTTTGATTGGCGGCTGCGGTTCGATTGGATGACGGCGCCCCGCGCCTTGGGATGGATGGATGGATGGGCTGAGATTGGACGGACGAGAGGAAGGAAGAGTTTGTTTCCGTTTGGATTTGCCCCGCTTCGAGAGAAAAAAAAAACAAAACAAAAAAAGTGAACTCGTACTTGTGTTTGACTGACTAAGAATAATCGATGCCATAATAATGTATTATTCATGTAAGATAAGTGCTGGGGGCGTCTCGCTTTCCAATGACTATGTATAAGAGCCTGGGTGGCGTCGGCCCCGCGAGCGAACCGGAGCGTGTTGTGACATTCTTTCGGAATTTTTTGAACTGAAGGTGCCGTGGCGTACCGCAGATTAATCGTTGCACAATCATTCGTGAAAAAAAGACAATCGTACTGATGTATGCAATAATAATTTACGCTAGCGTATTCGCGTCGAGACTGAGTTGCTCATCAACTTTGTTTAACTTTGTGTCTCTCTCGTCGACGAGTGTTGAACTGTGCGCCTGGCGAGTCCGCTCCAGGGACTCACACTGTTTGAAAAATATTAAAAATGAGTGCCTCTGTGGACAGCATTTTTTGTGCGGGAGAACTTTTTCAAACCTTTACAATGATAATCATAAGACAGTGTGAACTTGGTAGCGACTCGTTACTGCGTTATAAGACTGTAGCCAAACGCGTGACGACTAAAGTAGCGTTTTTTGTTAAGCGGCTACGAAATGAAGCGATCTAAATGAGGTATTGCGTGAGAGCGTTTGAGCCGCGATCAGGAGGGAGGACTGCAACAGACTAAGAACCGTGCCTTCCACTCTAGACAACTCCGTGAGTATCGCGAAGTTTTAAAGATCTCAAAATATACGACTGGCCAACGAAAAAACCAAGACTTAGTAGCAGCTCATCATGCACTATGTGAAAAATGTGCACGTTTTATCGCGTATAACGGATGGGACACTTTTTATAAGGGGATACTTTTTTATCCATCCCCCGATCTTTAAACTTAATAGCTAAGGTATTTCTTATTGGAATCAAACCATACTTTCTACACTCATTTTCATTCTCTTCTGACGTGACGAGTAGTTGTAGGCAGCAATGCTGGAACGCCAGGGTATTTTGGAAGCAAAATCTGTTTTAAGTTTCATGTATTCTTTCGGGCAACGTTGTGTCGCGCCGGGTTGACGCCCTGAAGCCGGGCGAGGCGGGGAGTCCCTTCGTGGAGAGGGCATCTTCTCGTGACAGAGTATGGAAAAGGCGCGAAAAAGACGAGCGTGTCTCGTTGGCCGCGTTGAGCGCCCGGGAAGTCCCGAGGTAGGCCAGCCCGTCGTGCACGCGCGCGGGCGTGCTGCCTACGCCCCGCTTCACAGGCGCTAGCGGCCCCCAAAGCACTACGCTACGCAGCCAACTGAGAGCGTCCTGCCCCTGCCTCGTCCGGCCCGGCCGACACAGCCTCAAATAGCGACGACAATCTATCCAGACCTATTTGTTTTGTTGATAGGGCGGCGACGATGCCGCAAGTTTAATCCTGTTCGGTGGCCCTGTGACGTTCCTGCCGACCCAACCCTCACCATATCCAACCGAGTGCGGCGACCTCTATAAAATCTCCTTCTAAGAAGGCCTATGTAGATCTGTAGTTGCCACCTCTTACTCCTTCGTTTAGTTTGTCTAGGGGAGGATTTCGTTTTGGATTAAGTTGACATTGCTATCGAGGTATATCGACGCTCTTATTTGGTTCCTCAAACATATCATTACAGATTAGGGCATTGAGTCATGTAGTAGGCGATCTGATCTGGTCTTTCTCGCGACGTAGTTTTAGCGTGGTATACATGACTTACATTTATTTATACATATGTTTATCATTTTAGATTTGCGTGAGACGCAATATATATGTAAATTTCATTTTATGTACGTGTACTTTATCCATACACGTCAGAGTTCATATGAAACTATTACTCGGAACATCGTTGTACATATTTCTTAGCATCATGAATATAAACATCTGTCTCAATCATCTCATAACTATGCGTTCTTATGTATAAAAGTGTATGAAACACGATAATAATGGCAGTGACCATACCGGGGGGTACCAAACCTACGAGTTTATACGTCTTTTCTTGTTGTGTATATTGTTACTCTTTTCTGTCCGCGGCTGTGTAAATTAATGATAATATTACAAGTAGCCTTACGAGTTAAATAATCAACCCGATATGTGATCCACAATTTCCATACACTATGTGTTCAATGAGTGTCTTTATTGCCGGTGTAGGGGCGAGTCAGGGCCGTTTGCAGGTCCGAGCCTTCGCGTCTTTCAGCGACACGTCTACCTGCTGAGGCGACACAGACGGGGAACTGAAATGCTTGGGCGGGGCCTGCAAATGCGTCGGTGTGCTGCGTCACATATCCGTTACTATCATTGTTGATTATCAATTTTTATGTCGTTATTTCTCAGGATGGGGGCGACTTTGTTAGTGCAATGCCACGCGTTGCGTGTATTTATGAATGAAGAACTCAATTACTTCTTAGAATTTCGTTGTTTTATCCTCTCCTGTTAACTTATTATTCTATTTTATTGGAATGTGTTTTTTTTAAAAGATCTACTATTGATTTGTTTTATTATTATCATATTATTATTGTTGCTATACTTTGATGACGTCGCTCTCTTGCAAGAAGCGCGAGTGTGTAGCGGTGTTTGTCTGCCTCCCTGTGCTTCGACGGCAACAGTGAGTCGGCGCGCCGACAAGCACTGCCACTTGGATTAAATGTTAATCGTCGGTTTCTAAAGTAAGGATAACGTTTCGTGGTACAAAGAGTACAAATGCACATCCATTCCCTCATTTCTTCATGCGTGTCTTAAGTGTGTCTTATTTTCATTTTCCCCTCTTTTTTTCATTTTCAAGTACAATTACCAGTACGGTGTAAGGGTATGTAAAGTATAAATCTTCACAGTGTATTAGAGTATCAATATCGTAGAGGGGACGTCATTGTCTTATAGAGAAGGTTCCGGGATTCATCCAGTAAGATTGAACGCAGCTTTAAACATTAACTCCACTTGAAATGATCAAAAAATTCTCATGGGGCTCCTCACCTTCGTTATAATTCCCACCATATGAGAAGTGCCGCTACGAGGTGAACGTATTTGGATGAGTGGCTGATGCAGAAGAGTTTGATGCGAGGATGTGGATCGCGAGTCTCAAGAATGAGATTTTATCGTTTATCAGAAGGGTGGCCTACCCGGTCGGCGCTGGCACCATACCGGCACGTGCTGTGGAGTAGTCTACATGTCACGCCGCGGACTCCCACAATTTCCGGCATGAGGATGACATCCAGTTTGCAAAATTATAAGTGGAATTGCTCTGTTTCAAAAAATTAGTCCCAGCGCCTCAAGGCTGCAAGAAATTAGAAAAAATCGTTTTGTGAACTTTAAGGCCATTGTGTAGCAAGAGAATGTGCGTGAGCTTCTAGAATAACTATCCTAGGTTCATTTTCGGAGTTTTCGGTAGTGATCTGGTTCATATCATGAATAAATTAATGTGTTTTATCAAACAGAGTTGTCCAGCCTCCTTCTTGAGACTGTTGTGCATTATCCAGCATATATGAACCTTTAAAACCTTTCATGTAACATTCATGACTAAATTTTTAATAGATGTTCTATCATATATTGTGAATTTAGAGAATCTCGCTTGTACAGAAAAGTGTTGCATACTGTCTAATGCCTTGAGTAGACTACCTTGCCTTCCGAATGAAAATGATAATTCACTGTTCCACTGTGGACAATCTGCTCTGTAGCACCCTGTTCCCCTTAAACTTGACAGAGAAAATTAATCCTGGATTAATGTATAAAAATCCCCCCCCCCCCCCTTTCTGCTTTAGGGTATTTTCTGAAAAATCCCCCATAAATCTATTTTACCAACTGACCAGTTGGAATCTATAAAAGACTCTAAACTGTATTTGTAGACTTTCTGAAAGTTGATTTTAGAGACATATCATGTGTATGTTATTGATGAAAACAGCTTTGAATAACATTGCTCTTTTTCTCCTGTTGTTGGGAGCATGAAATACAACAATTTGACTGTGTCTTTTTCTTTCTCTTACTCTTCTATTTATTTTGTTTGCTGGTTGTGTGTAGAAATACGTTGTTATTCTCTTTGCATTGTTATGAAGTACTGAGTACTTATAGCTGAGTACACTTTTGCACTCTACCCTATGTAATTGTTGTCCTTCCCTGTCATTTTATATAACAAAAGAGAACATTTAAATAAATGGGATTGGAATCCAAAAGCTTTTTTGTAACCTTATAGGACACATTGTCATCGCAAAGACGTTTCACAGGTGGCAAACCTCCTGGAATCAAGCAAAAACAGAAGGACTCCACTTCTGAGAACATTGAAGGGAACGACAAAAGTACCACAAACCACATATTGGGGGATGGGGGTCTCACTGTGCAGACGTCACTCTCAGCCTTTTCAACTCTGTGCTTGCTACAGTGAAAATTCCCTGCGAGAGTTGGCTTTAATGAGAGGTGAAAAGAGCTTAGTCATGAAAACATTCTATAGTTTTTGCTTTTTATATTTGGTTATATGTATATTATGCAAAATACCTTGTAACAACCATACTCACACATCAATTACATGCTTATCAAAAAAAAAAAAAAAACAACAGAAAGAAAAATATTTGGTACAAAGCAAAGCATACAAGACGAATTTTATCACAATTCAATACATTATCTATACATGACCAGTCAGACTCCATTCTATTACACTTCTGAACTCCACTGTTGCATGTTTTTCTTTTGTTATTTTTTAAAAATATCTGTACAATTGAGAGGTTGTGACTGACAAAGAAAGCAAATGTACAAGAGGCATCCATTTTATCAGACAAATATCTCAGAACACTTTATGAAGCCAATTTAACTTAAGACTTCCAGGTGAAGATGTCATAAATTCGCAGTTAATAGAGCCTGTAGATTTACTTCAACAGAACTAAACTACATGGTCATCACCAGGTAGCTCATGCACAACTGAGAATGTAATGAACCACTTTTAAAGAATTGATCCTTAACTATACAAAACACTTACACTGTACACACATTGACAACTTTACAAAAGTACAATCTGTACAAGCTTTTGTTTGCTTTTCAAGTAATATCACGTATGTAAGTCGTAACAGTCATCACACTTTATTATAATTAAAATTAATGTAATAGTTCTTAATTACATTTGTTTGCACAATCAATTTTAATGTTAAAAACCACATTAAACTCAAATCACTTTTTAGAAAAATTTTAAAAGGAAATGGAGAAGGGGGGATATACACAAAACTAATACTCTATGCTGACTAAATATTATTTCTCAGGACGTGCAAAAATTAAAGCAGAAGAAAAAAAATATGCACATAACTACTGCATTTGTAAAAAGTTTAAGATTAGATAATAGCCATAGAGAGGGTTAAAAGGGGCCAAAGGGAAGCATAAGGTCATTTGATAGCATAGTTTGCACCACTCGACCGAATAACTCACTCAGACAAATAAAAAAGAGTTGAAACAGAAAGAAAATTGGTGATCTCAATGTCCAAAAGCTTAAAGCCATGTATCTGCGGGTTGGACATAAATAATTTGAGCAACAATGAATGCACTTCAGAATACAGAACTAATGTTGATTGTTTCAAAGTACAGTGAATTCTGCCCAGTACTCAAGGGTACTATAATTATTATTAAACTTCTTTTGAAATGAAATGGTTTGAGAGACTAGTACAAACTTAGTCCAAGCAGGAAATCTGGCAAGAACTGCAAAGGTAATAATATTCCACAGATGCATCACAGAAAAATGTGAAATAACAAAACGCCAAAACATAGGCAATAAATCATAAACAGAGATGCCCAGTAGACCGCGACTAGACATAAGACATTAATTAAAAATAAAATTAACTATTACAATGATCTTTGTACAAAATACAACAATCACATAAGTATTAAGTCGCGGCAAAGAATTCTAAAATTGGTATCCTATAACTGTAACATCATTTGGCAACTATAAATAAATTCATAAGATACCTTTTCTTTTGGCTTGAGCCCAATTCACAAGCATCTGTTACAATTTAAAGATCGACATGATGGTAAAAAACAAAAAAGAAAACTGTAATTGACACCTCTGCATGGCAGAAGATGCTCTATTCAATCAACGTAATAATCCAGATCACACACTACTTGTTTGGTCGTGGAGCCTCCGAGCATACCACTTGGATGAAATTAAGTTTACCTAACTATGGCAACTAAATGCAACGTCAAGACTAGACAGATGCCAAACCCATTAGTGATGAGCAATAATTTAAATAAATACCAGTTCATAAAAACTGAAGAAAATTAACATCCAACTAAACAAATGCTGAAGACTAATCTTGCAAAATCAATGACAGGATCTCAAGGGCTTAAAAAAGTTGATTTGCAATTGCCTAAGATTGAAGCCTAACGCATAACCTGCCAAACAATGAGATGACTCTGTACACCACGGCTTAGGGTTTGAGAGGTTTCTTGAGTGGACGGAACTACCTCTGGTTCTCCATCATCATCATCTTCCTCACCTGTAATCAAAATAAGAAAATAATAACCACAAAGATAGAGAAATGGAGAATCTCTTGTCACACAGTGAATAAGATAAAAGTGGCAAGCAAATACAAAAATGTTTGGATGGACTAACTCTTTCTTCATTTGAATGAAAGAAAAAGTAAAAAAATTGTAATGGTAAACAGTTAAGATAAAGGAGAGTTCAAGGCAGCTTTGAATGAAGCACTGCTATGGATTCGAAAAATTTCGCATTTCTGGAGCAGATGCTTCGATAAATAGTGTTATATAAGGCAAGGAAAAGGAGTAGAAGATGAGGGTACAATCATATAGATTCTGCGGGCTCATCGGGCCCATCTTCTTCCTCACTTAATATGTTGACTGTGAACCTGTTGCAACACTTGCAGAAATGGAGCCACAGACAGGTATGGTCATGGCACAGTCAACGTAATGAGTCATTACACATTGAGATGTTGAGATACTAACATATAATGCATTCCACTAACTTCATTGCAGCCATGAAAGATTTCCTAGTCTCTGTTTGTCTTGGACACAACCAGATTTTCAGCACAGAGAGCGAAAGAAGTTCTTCAATTTTTAATGCCAGTCACCACAATGTGCATGCCTTTATTTAAGACCTTATGTGATAAGCATGGACTATCTTTAAAGAATGACAACTATAAAAGCCCAGCAAAAATTATTTTGCAGCTACTAAACTACTGTCTAGTTGAAAAATACCACCACCCTTGGAAACAACAAAATTGAGTGTCAGGTCAGTTTCAACAACTGAAACCAACATTTGTATTATAGCAGGGAATTTTGAAGAATCATTTAGATGTAAGACGACTTGCATACAGTGATGTATAAAGCTAGGCTATCTTGTGTTTTTGTGTCAAGCTGAGCAACTGTGTCAAAACAGAGCAAGCAGGCAAGCAGGCAGCAGCACAGCAACATGTCGTACCGGGCTGGCAACAACTGCCAAACTATGAGGTGCGATGCAGAGTCCTGAGCCTCGTCCGCGTCATCTTCTGCAACCACCAGACAGTGTCACACCAACATCACACGCAGTCACACACCCATCTACCTCAAGTTGGATAACATCACACAAAAGCCACTGCAAACGGCATTAAGCGCACTCAGAGTACATTATTAGATTGTGCAATGAAATGAATCACTAGGTAGAGTGAAGTGAGAGTGAATTACTAGGAATTTCACTTCTAGATAAACACCACTAGTAACATATTATATTTTAACGCACAAACATGTGACATGCCACTGTACTTCACCCATTCTGTGAGAAAGGAATTTACTCTAACTTCAGTGTATAGAGAATTATCAAAAATCTGATACACATTCATTTGCAAGAAAATTTGAGAACATAAGAGTTTGGATGCTGTACCAGTTCAAATTAAATCTACAATACCAACTAATACAAAAATTTCAGTTGTTAAAATGAAATGGGATGTGAAAATGGGATGTATCCAAGACAAACAAAGAAACAACAAAAACATAATTGTACAAGTAACAAACAAAGTCTACAGGATGTGAAAAAAAAAGAAAAGAAAACTACAGTTTTATCAAACCTATGAGACACACAAGACGCAATTCAAAGAAATGATAATTGGCAAAAGTACTAATGACCCTAACATAAATACAGATATAATTTTACTTCAAAAATCAAAATTGGGCCGAAGAAAAATTTTAATTTAGATTTAGTAAAACACCAAAATACAACAAATAGCTGGACAATGGATGGATGCATACAACCACAAAAAAATTGAAAACAAACGGCACAGAAAATTACCACAGGGATTTGACAACAATGCTGGAAAAGAAAATAAGCAAAGTGTGTTGACTTACCCACTCTGAAGTCAATGTATCCTTCGCCTCCAGACATCACCAGCATTGAATAAGGCTTTTCAGAATCTGGTAAACTATCGACAGTTGGGGTTTCAACTGGAGCAGATGTTGCAGCGGAGAGGCCGCCCGAACCTGATGATTAGATGAAAGGCATGGCATAAATAGAATTGTAAAGAAACCAATGTCCACACATAAGAGCACATTATTCAGAATCCATCTTTACCTGGGACAGACACAAAGAATTTTACAGCTTCTCTATGGCCATGGAAAGAAAGCTGTGCTTGTGCCATAGAGCAATAAGGAATAAAACTGCCAGGAGTAACCCGATTTGTTTGAGCATCAGCGTAAACGCGAACAACAGAGCCTGGGCCTCTAGCTGCACCAATAATGTTGCCTGCACCACCAGCACCTACATCAACATAAAAATGGCAGTGTTAAACAGATTTATTTGCACAAAAAATTAACATTCAAGTACAGACTAGCAAAGGGATCAATGCTTACTCTCTGAAAGGGGAACAGATATAATAACACCATTTCCTGTGCCTATCCATAATCTTGATGATGAGATAAGGAGTGCTGTGATTCGGGCAAATGAGAAGCCCAACTTTCCAGTACCTGCAACACCAAAAAACAAAGCAAAAAAGGTTAAGGAAAAGCTCATAGAAAAGACAGAAAGATGAGCACACTTCACCATGCAAAACAAGACACCAAAAAGCTTAAACGGTTATTCTAACTTGAAAGTTGCCACTTTAAACCCCTTTATTCAAGATTGCTGTTTAACTTCAAAAAAAAAAATTTAATAAAAATAAATTATACAGTGCATAGAAGGGGTGAATGTGAACAAGAGCAAAACACTATCACAACAGCAGCAGCAACCTTTGAGTTTAGTATGATTAATTGTAAGAAAACATTAAATCTCTCTACCTATATCATTCAATGAGATGCCAACAGAATGCAAAATAATAGGAACAAGAAGAGATGGAATGGAAAAACTAGGCCAAGAAAAGCAAGGGAATACAATGAAAAAAGAAAATAAACTAGACAATAAAAGAATTTAAACTCCTGATTGGTAAAAGGGAAACCAAATACATAGCAAGCTTGGAAATGAAAGCACACAGAGGATGAATAAAAGCAAAGAGATCTGACATTCATATGCAATTTGTACCTCCTGGAAACACGGCTTTTCGAGCGAGAAGCCAACCATCAGCACAAGCGAAGAGATAGCACAAAAAGAGTAAGAGGTAGTATTAGATTTTTAACTTTCTATATAATTCCTTAGAAAATTTAAACAAAACACTTTGATCAACATTTAAATGTAAAGACTTTCTCCATCCATATGAAGCACTAAAATGATTTGCTCATTAATAAAAAAAATAAAACTAAATTGAAAGCTGAACAAAAATGAACACAGGCAACCCTTTTTAGACTAACTGCAATCCCAATGGAACTTTGTACATGTAATACCTCTCTTGGCTTAACAGAGTGTCTAAAAATGGCAGATTCAAAATTTAAGATCCTGCACATAACAGTAGAAACTGGCACATGAACTTACCAAGCATTTTGCTCACATATGGCTCGATGTCCACATCTTGCAAGTGCTGGTATGTATGAGCGTGGTATAATCGAAGGGTTGAATCAAGGCGAATTGTGACCCAAACTCCATCTCCTAGCCAGGCCATTTGACGTACTTGACTTTCTTTGCGTGGATGAGCATCAAACGTTTTCTAAACATGAAAATTGACAAATGTTTTAGTAAAGGAACAAAAAATTAAGAGACATGTTTATGTAACATCAAATCAACACAATAATAGAGCTAAGATTAGCAATACCTCTACTTTAAGAGAACGAGGATCCAAGACGTGAATTTTGTTGCGATAACCACACCAAACACGCCCATGAACTGAGACCATGCAGCGAATCGAATGGTGTTGTGGACCAAGGTCAACAATATGGTAATTGTTTAGGTTCCACTGACCATCCAAACCACGTCTAAATACGACCACCGTTCCATTTGCTAAAGCTGCAAGAACTCTTCCATGAATATGTCTGTAGGAAAAACAGTTATGATAGAAGAATTAATAAAAGAGAACGGTAACAACAAAAAAGTTTCAAAAGACTGAATCAAGATGGCTTACACTATACTTAATACAGAGTCCTTCAGGTGAACACTGTGAAGACATCGTCCCCATTGGGTGACAGCAGAATGTACGTAAATATCACCACTCTGAGCACCCAACCACATTGTGGGAAGTACACTACTCATCTGCTCCAAATTTTCATTTACTAGCTCATCATTATCTGAGGAAGACAATAGAATTATTTTAACAAAACCAACACCCAAACACACAAATTTAAGGTAGCATTTAAGATAAAAACAATATCCATGCACATGGACGTTGGTCTCAGATTGTAAACCAACAAAACAAGGCGCACAGTAAGGAAGCACATAAGCTCAACAGCTCAACTGACACTACAGGTACTTTCAACTGACTGATGAGTAAAGAAAGATCGGAAAATATGAGCCATGGTAGAAGTGCAACATCACAAAAAGAAATCAGCAGCTGGTGCACTGTGTTCCTCAAATCATATCACTGCTTTAGTGATACTAAAGAAAGCTCTCACCTTTGGAATGTTGGGAGAGACCATCCTTGACAAGACCGCTTACTTCCTTCACTAACCTCCTTGGAGGGCTTATGTCTTCCGCCTCTTCCCCTAACCCTCCAAGTTCCACTGATAAGCCATAACAAAACACACAATGTACAATCAACCCAGACAAACACAAAGTTTTAAGCAGTAACACACCGTTAGGTAATACACACAGAGAAAATCAGAGTGACGGAAACCTTACCCTCTATTTGTGACTGCAACTTTGGTGCTACAAAGTCCCCCAATGGAGGCCCAGGTGCTTCACTTCCAGTGGCACAACTCACTAATGTTATACGGC
Source organism: Stenchaetothrips biformis (assembly GCA_030522485.1). Lineage (NCBI taxonomy): Eukaryota > Metazoa > Arthropoda > Insecta > Thysanoptera > Thripidae > Stenchaetothrips > Stenchaetothrips biformis. The sequence continues at coordinate 8,722,711 of CM060088.1, read as the reverse complement.
CAATGCACGCTTCACTATCATCAGCTGAACTGTCTGGCTGAGATGTTATTGAGTCACTTTCAACTGCTGAGTTCACTTTTATTTCTTGTGATGTTGTGTCACCATTGCCAGACATTTTACTATCAGTTTCTTGAACCTCTTCTGTGGCTGGGTAATCACTTTCTCTTGCACCTAATAGAAAATGTGCAGATATACAAACACTGCATTATGAACTTCTTTTTACATTTACAGCTTGTTCATGCATGTGTTGTCACAGAACTTACCAGGAACACTTGCAATACACAACAGGTGTGATGAGCACACATTGAATGCCTTCAGCACATCAGCGGGATTGTTAGCATCAACTACTGTCACACGACTCATTTTATGAGTTGATGTGCATATCCATACTAAGGATGACAACTGTTGCTCTTCCGTCTCTCCTGCCTTAGCAATTCTCTCTCCCTCCTGATAAGAACCCCGTGAACATTAATAACTAGATTGAGTATTAAATTTTAAAAGATTTCAGGACAAACGTCAATGGAGGCAATTGATAATACCTCAAGCTCTTCTTCTAAGCTCCTTACAGGGCTTGGTTTATCATCGTTGCTGGATAAATTGGCACTAGATTCTTCAGAAAGATTTGGATGATAAAAAATACTAGCTCCGACTATGGACCCACCATCTCTAGTTTTGCCACCACTAAGGTTGACCCCAGCAGCGCACCATATCTGCAATGGCTGATAGCACCAACAGCAACAGAAAGAGAGAAAAACACTATAGCAATCTGCTTTCACAACTGCCATGAAAATATTGCACCGGTTCAAGGCCCACCTTGACTCCCGGCTCCGTCTCCGTCAACGGGCGGCAGTACACGGGCACGGGCACCGGCTCCGCGCTGCTGGGCCTCGCCAGACTCGTCCCCGAGGAGGTGAGGGCCCCGGCCCCGGCCCCCAGAGGAGTGCCCTGGCTCGGCACCTTGGCGGGCAAGCTCCACCCGTACGCCCTGAGGCGGCCGTCGTCCTTCTCCACGTGAGCGCGCACCTGCCGATACTGCTCCCGCCTCTCCGTCTGCCTCCGCAAAGCCAACTTCTCATTGTTCCTGGCGGAGAGGGGAGAAAAAAAAAAACAACGTGTGAGGAATAAAATCATCAAGGGAAGGCCCTGCTTTGCTGACGAACGGCAGACAAGAACCACGCTTTGGCTTTGGCAGCGATAAGGAGATCTGACCCACAACCGACTTCATTTTACATTCAAGAGTCAAGAAAGATGTGAGGGGACTGTATGGAGGTAAGAAGGCTTACAAACAAAACCAAAAGAAAGGGGAAAGCAACCATCACCCTATAAGGTAATATATAGTTCTAGTTAAGTGATTCAAATAATTACACTAATGTCAACAATTCCTAAAATTCCTAGAATTGAAGTAAACAAGCACACAATAGACAAAGGTACGGAAACGTGGGCATACTTGCCACAGTTAACAGAAAACGTTACGTGAAATGCACAAGATGCTCATTCCCATAAAGAGCCAAATTTTAGTGGTTGGAATAAAATTTGGTTGGCACTTTTCATGAGATTAAATGGGCATATAAGAAGTCACTTACACTTAAAATTGAGCCAGGTGTTTGAATCCAGAGCACGGAAGAGAGAAGGCAGGTTTTATCTCAGAAGTAACTAAGCCTCTTCTGCAAGTTCGCAGAGGGGCCGACTCTCATTAGATTGACTAAAAGATGGCCTATAAAGTGATACGAACCACATTTTTAGTCCAGGATTAAAGGAAAAGCTCTTGATGATGAATGAGACAATCTTCCAAAACTACCCTCTGTAGCACTGCATTTCAACAGATTTGCAGATTTAATGACAAACAGACAATAAACAAAATTGGTTTGGGGAAAATTGAGATTCTAACAAAGACTGCCGCATTGTAAAAATGTGGATCTGATATAACACAAAGTTGAAAATACCCCAAAGACTAGGTTGAAACTTCTTCATTCACCTACTAGCCTGAAACCTCCATAAAATAAAACTAGCAGAAGATATGAAGAAAGGTAGAATGTGCAGAAAGCAAGAAAAGATAATTGAAAAATTTAGTAAGCACTAAAGCACACAAATGGTGAGGTATGGCAGTAACCCAAATCCCAATACAAGGGAATGTGCTTTTAAATGAATGTGAAACAAAATCAGAGGGTACCAAATGCACAGTTTTTTAAGGGTTTTATTTTTTGAAAATAGCTTGTTTTCATTAATGCTGCAGCTAAGGCAAATAGACATCAGCACAGATGACAAAACTATTTATCATAGATGGGAAAACTAGAAACATTTCCATTATACTTACGCATCAGAGGACTCCATGAAGTCACCAGCTCGTTTACGTTCAGTGCGAGTGCGTTGGCGCATAGAGCCCAACGGTCCAGCAGGGCTGACTTGGTGAGTAGGGGCATTGAACCGCACACCCATGTGCTGGGACTTACCAGTCGGTACAGGCCGATCAGTTGGAGTAAATAGGTTACTAAAACTGTAAGAGAAATTAAAAACAAATGAAATTTACAGCTCAAGTATAAGTATAAACCATAACTTATGATATGTTATACTACTTACAATTTCCAAATACTTTGTTTACTTTTGCGATCTAAATTAGGGTCATTGCGAGAAGCTCGAACTAATTCAGTCCACCGCACTGCATCCTGGAGCTCCATGAAACGTTCTTTGTATTGATTACGTTCCATTAGAACACGAGCCATTTCAACTCTTGTAAATCTTTTTCTTTGGGCCATAGGCACATCCTCCTGAAAATGGGAGATACATTTAAATTTGGGACATGATTATTATCTCTGCTATGCACACTCACAAACTGACAAACAGTGCTACAGGGTTTAAACTGAAACGTACTTCATCATCTGATTTGTTGGCTTTGAGAGCTTTGTCTGCCTCTTCTTTGGCCTTCTTTAGCTCTTCCTCCAGGTCTCGAATTTGTTGCTTTAGAGTTGCCTCTGAGGCCAACCATTTTTTCTTCTTTTCTTGCAGGAACTCATTCTCGCTGTGAAATAAGATAATAATGTGTTACAGGAAATGAATAACCATTTAAAGAGGGAAAGTATCTACAGCGCACTATGACTCACCTTGTAAGTTCATCTACTTTGATAATAAGATCATCCTTGACAATATTCAAAGCATTCCTAAGGATTGAAAGAAATATTACAAGAAAATATGGTTTTCTCAAATACAACATTATATAAGTATATTTAAGTGATCATGGGAGCTGTCTTACTTGGTTGCCAAGAGCTCATTGTTTTCCATAATGAGATTTTCCACCTCTTTTCCCATTCCTAGTTGAATAGAAAAATAAATTCAGGTAAAATAAAACAGTAGAATTAGACAATAAACAAAAAATCCAGTAGTACAGTAAAATTATAATTTTGAGAAGATTTTCAACTTGCAAAGAATGAAATAGTGACCTTCAAGGGTAAAACAAGATACAAAATAGGACCGTTAAGAGTCAATTGACATCAAAGCTTGAAAAATGCACAGTTATTTGCCAACGAACAGTTAAGCATTTTGAAATGAAATGAAGCATATTATTGTTCATGCTGAACCAGACAGGCACACATATAGATAGACACATTGGTTTATGTGCCAATCCCACTAGATTTTGAAAGATTCAGAACTAACGTGGAAATCATTGACTGGTTTGGAAAATCGTGTAGAATATCAAAACCGAAAGATACCCTCTGACTGATACAACAAGGATATAGTTCATTTACACTGCATGCTGAACAGTAGGAACAAAATCCTTAAAACAAACACATAAGTAAAAACTTCAAAAAAAACAAAAAACAAAAGACTCTTTAATCTAGCAAAGGACAATCTAACTACAATGATGAAACTCTTACCAAAGAAGTTGTCATTAACTGGAGTAGAGTCAGATGGAGAGCAGCAGGCATATCCAGGACAAATGCGAATGGAAACCACAAACATGTTAGTCGTCCACTCAAGCAATGCATAAAAGCTTAAATGAAGAAAAAAGTAATGGATGACTGAATCTTTCGTACAGATCAGATGGATGTACAGACCCAAGAAACCCCAGAAAGTGTAATAAATATAACTAAAGATAGACCCCTTTAAGAAAATAGACTAAAAAATCAATGGTTAGAAGTAGTCTCACAAACTCAGTGAAAACTAATAGAGATAAAATTTGAAAAGATAGGTCAAATTAAGACAAATATGTAGGAATATCTATGAAGGTAAAATTAAAATAAATAAAGTAAAGACAAATTTTGCAGGTTATAAGAACTGCAAGGATATACACTATTGAAGAACGCCTCAAGTTTGTTCAATGATAAGAAAAAAAAAAATCATACAGAGTCAGGTTTCCTCATGCAAGTACAGGTACAGATGGCAGAAGAAAATTCGCACCAGCAACAAACATGACAAACTTTGATAATCATAATGAAGCAATTGAATCCCAAGCATTTTGTGTGAATATAAATTGATGGAAAAATCTATTTGTGTGCATACCAGCGTGAGCAATTTTGCCGCGCCCTTCAGTTTCACTGTCGCTGTCTACTCCAGGGATGTCGGCATAGTGCAGCAAAAAAACAGCAACAAAGGGTGCAACAGAACATGCAAACAAAGGAACTACATTGAAAACTCTTCTAAAAGCATTCATTGAGGGCACAACACTGTTAAGGTCTGTCAACCATGTGACAAATCCCATTGCAAACTACATCTGTTATTCAAGAGCAATACACACAAAATAAAAAAATTTAAAAAAAAAATAAATAAGAGAGAGAGACAGAAAAACACACTTTAACTACAAGATAAAGACATTAGTGCAAATCAAATAGCAAGTTCAAACAACAACTGAAAAGTTGCACTTTCATTTTAATGTAGAATTTCCTGTAATTATTATTAGTTTAAAATACAAGCAGTCTAAGACAACTTTGCTGTAGTGAGGTGAGGTGATAGTGATTGAATGATTTGCTGGTGTGAGGGATTGCGTGGGTTTCTGAGGATTTGGCAAAAAAAATTATAATGAGCAATGAAGCTTTTAACCAGTATCATAAGAAGTACATGCAACATTCCAAACATGTCAGATAAGTAAAGACGAGTATCAACTCAAAAAATGATTACTATGGCCTGAGGCTACTTGGAAAGACAGGAAAGCTCTAGAAATATACAAACCAGATGAGGCGTATTCTCCAGGGTGAACCCAGCTTCCTAAGAGTCACAAATGAGAAAATTTAATCTATGTCTGAGATGATGATTTTGACAGTAGTTAATCTAAAATAAAACTCGCACAGAACAGTACACTCAAAGGCAGATTTAAACCAATGTTCTAAAGGGAGGAAAGATCCTGAAGTTGGTAAGTGCTCACAAATTTCCCAAAGATGTCTGTATGACCTTTGATCGTAACAAGCTGTTGTGAAATGTTTAAGATAGAGTCAGGATACAATTTTTAAAACTGTAATCCGACACATGATCTGCGATTATGGGATCAATAACTTTTACAAGTGTTGCAGAGACAAACCATTCTTAAATAATCACCTGTAATGTCAGCACCTTCATCCATTTCTCCCAAAGCCTCGACATCTTGAAAACTGAGTTCTTGGTATAGTGTGTTTCCACTTCGTTGCTCTCTGTATAGTAAAAAAGGAAACATAATGGAACAGTTAATTGCGTACAATAAAACAAGTGGAGTACTCAAAACTTTTCCCACTTGCCGTTTAGTATGACTTTTGCCAGCTGGTTGAGTAGGAGGGAAATCTTCAGTGTCAGGACTTGAATCTTTACTAGTAGGGCTAAGGCTTTCAGACCAACCTGATTGAGTGAGGCAAGTTATGATAAGTTAAACAATTTTAGTGGCCATTACTTTTAAATACAAAATTAAGTGCAAGTACCTTACCAATTTTATCAGGAGATGGCAACTTTGAAAATGATCGATCAGGAGAAATATCTCTCATAGGAGACTGAGTTTCCTAAAACAAAAATTGCCAATCAATGTAAAATTTTTTGCCCAACAATGTTATAAAAAAAAGAAGAAGAAAAAAACATGCGGAAAAATATAAGGGATAATTACCTCCAGTTCATTTTGAAGACTAGTTGTAGGAGAGGATGCCGATGGAGCAAACTCAACTGGGCTAGAGACAGACTGCGGTCCAGCTTCCAAGGATGCAAATCCATAAGATACTGGCCCACTAGACCTAAGAATTTCAAACAGTATGGTTAAATTGAATGACCAAAATAAAATCGATGAAAGTATTTTTGGTGGATACCTGTTCATAGGGTTTAAGGAAGACATTGTAGGGGGTCTTGATCTTCCCGTGGGATCAAGGCGATCTGTTGTTCCCATCATTAATTTAGTCCTTTCCATAGTATCCATGTGAGTCTTAAGTAAATCAGTGTACCGTTCATGAAGTTTTGAATAATCTCTCTTCATTTCCGATTCTTTCTCCTCCAGGCGATATACTATTGTTAAAATTAAGAATATCATCGTCAGTATTTAAAGAAGAAATAAAATAAGATACAAAGTCAGAAATCTTATTTGCATTGACAAGGACAAGACAATTCCATTAAGTATACTTGACATACCATGGTCAGAAGCATTTTTCCCCTTTAACTCCAGCATTCGCACGATTGATTCAAGGCTTTCAATTTTGCTCTGAAGCTCTTTTCGCTCATCCTCAGTGGCATCTTCAGCTTCTAATAGTTTCTGCAAAGTTAAGAGACCATAAGTATAATGAGACAAAGGACAGTATTATATAACTACCAAACTGAGGGGACTTAAGTGTTTGCTTGATGTAGGTTTTACTGATGCTGACTGTGAGGAGCTCAAAACTTCCTTCATTTTAAAATGATAAAAAAGTGGAGGAGGAAAGAACAAAGGGACCAATTCAAGAAAAAGGAATAAATGAATGAATGAGTAAGTTTCAGTTCATGGTTATGTTTTGATCGCATAACCTAGCACTGGACATTTCATAGGTAAATAATAAATGAGGTTGATGCAGTATAAAAGATAAACACCAAGCAAAGAACATTATTAAAATTAAAACAAAATTGTTTTACCTGTTCTGAGCTTTTCCTTAATTGCTTCTCTCGTTCATATTGTGTCACCAGCTGCTCATTGTCTTCCCTCAACAATTCTAATTCCACTTCGTGCTCCTGGTTTTGAGTGTATGATATGTCAAGACACTCGAGTACGTTGACCACTAACGGCATAAGGTCTTTTACAACGTCGTCATCATATTTACTTATCATTTTCTCGAATTCCTGGTAAACACTACCAGCTAGAGACTGGACCTTTTCTGACATGACAACATGGGAGTCTTCATGAGTCCCATAAACAGTTTCTTGCTCCATCTCCATTTCTTCCAATTTGCACCCCTACAGTAGAATATTTAAAGTTTTAAACTAAACACTGAGCAATTCAAATATAACCACTGTTTCCAGAGCATATTAAAAGGGCTTGTCCCTTTCTGCTGATGACATTTTCCCAAACACTGACCCCATTTTAAACGCCTTCTAAAAACGCCCCCAAACGTATCCAAACAAAAGAGCCACGGAAAGGATTGCCCATTTTCGACAAGGCAGTGCCTTTTTGAATTTGTTGTTGACAGTTGTTTTAACTGCTGATAGGGACACCATCAAACACGACTTGAGAGAAAACAGGCCTTTCCGAACCCGGTCTTGAGGTGGAGTTGGATGGTTCTGAATTGTGTCGTTTTTGGTGCATTCACCATCCCAATATGCCTCCCGTCGTAAAAAGGACCGCGAGGACTGCAAGCCGACTTGCCCAGGCGGTGCAGCCTACGGTTCCCACTCGCTTCACCTCCGTCCCAGTCAACCCAAAGTAAGTCATTCACCGCAGATTATCAAGGTAGTCTAGTCTGTCTTGTTCTTTAAGACCGTTTTGTTCCAGGGATCAAGTAGAACAATTTCGCGAAGCTAGGAAGCTTCGGGAACAGGAAAGGCTTGAAAGGCTTAGAGCCTGTCGCTTGAAAAACAGTTCAAATTCTTCCCTTAATTCCACGAGTTCCTTCAGAAGGTTTGGTATTCAGCCACGTGACACCTCCAAAGTTTCTTCGTGTTCATCTACACATGTGTTGGAATCAAACAAATCTGTTGCATCCCTGAGAGTCCACAATGAGGAAAAGAGGCATCCAAGAGTTACCGCCCACCCCTCAACCAGCTCATGTTCTGTGCGCGAAAACAAAGCAACATCTTCTAGGTTGCGACGGTCAATTGGAGGAAGTAAGTACCAGTCGCATGTTGCTGGCTCATGATCTCTGAATTTATTGATCGGTTTCTCAAAAGTGATAAGTTCTTTTATATCTTAGGAAAATCCATTGTAAAAAGTAAGATAGGCTGTAGCAAACTCAAAGCCCCCCGAGCAGAAGTTAAGATAACCAAGACTACGCAACTTAGAATGCTGAAAGCAGATCCTTTTCTCCAGCTTTCAAAGTTTAATGCATCTTCAAGGCAAGTGATAAAATATGTCTTTCAAATACCTTGAAGTTAAAATTATCTTAATCATATTTTGTATCAGCAGCAGTAAGAGGATTATCCTGCCCCTACCAGAGCCTCTTAGACAAAATGCAACTACTAAACCATTGCAACTTTTTGGAGATGAAAAAATTGCTGCAAGAACAAATGGTTGGTAGAGGATTATGTTGTGTTGATACCCCATCTGCTTAAGTGTCAAATTACCTAAAATTTTGCTGTTTACAGGTTCTAAGCCAATTGAAACAGTGACCAGCACCAACTCCAAGAAGCCTTTGACAATCATATCACTTGATGAACGTATGAAGCCGCAGACACCATCACGAATACCAGTTAAGAAGGCCTCATTTGTCAGTCCCCTGAAACAAACACCTAAGCCTAGCCCATTGAGGTGAGTTTTGTTTCAAACCTCAGAATTCTTAACAATAATATCAGGCACTCTTTTTAGTTTGCCTTGCATTATTTTATTTTTCTATTGCATGATCAATTAAATTAGAGAAAGACTGGCTACTTGGTTGGAAAAGCGAAACCATTCCTTAGATAATTTCAAGCACTTGAAATGCTTTGGGATTCTTGGTCCAGTTGTCAAACGACCTCAAACACCATTCCGCAAGGTACTTTTGTCAACAAGTTCGTTGAAATCAATTCCTGAAAGTAAGGAGTCCACTCCCAATAAGGAAGTCTCTGAGGTGAGCAATTTGGTTTGGACTAAATGCACCTTATTCTAGTCTGTCACACCTTTTTGTTGTGCTCATTATGATTCTTATTTGCTCTCTTGCTGTTTGGTAGGATCGGTCTGATGAAGATGCTAGTCCATTAAATACTACTTTCACCCTTGAAGAAGAAGACAAGGAAAATATCAGCTCACCCAAAGAACCAGTACGTTCCTTTGTTTTTTACAAAACTGTCAAATCTTTTCTTTTTGTACCCTGTTTATTCCTACCTATTGTTTCAGGAAGAGAATGCATCTGCTATATCTGTGGCTGAACAGCAAACTGCTAAAGAATTTGACCAAGCACATGGAGTACTATCTGAGCTCCACAAGCTCATTCAAATGGTAACAATGCTTTAATAATTAAATCTAAGCTAAAGCTTAGGTAGAAGCTTATGACACAAATGTGTAGGGCTAAGTGGCTCTTTAAATGGTGCAGCAAATGGTGATGACGGGTCACACTTTCTGCTGCCTAGTGTGTCTTCACTTAAAATTCAAGTTTTGAGAGGAATGTGATGTTTTCTAACAGGCTTAATTGTTGTCATTGATTTAGGGTTACCCCACCGAACAATGTAGTTTATGGTTGAGAGCTGTGCGTCGTCGATTCCCTCAGTGTGGAGATGAATCCATCTATTGGGAGTGTTTGGCTGCCTTAGAAGAAGCGAGAGGTGATCTTCAAACTGCAGTTTCTTGTTATGAACGAGCCATTTTGCAAGGGGCTGAGGTAAGTTTGTCTTGAGACCCTCAACAGGTTGCCATCATTTGCAACTAAAGTTTGCTTTTTTCAGTTTGTTACCTAGATTTTATTTTTGTCTTTCTCAGGGAAGCTCTGTTCAGAGTTCTCTTGATGAGCTGCTGACGAGAATGTCATCTTTGCATATTGAGCCAGTCGGAAGCATCAGTAGGGAGAGAGTACAGAAGATGCATCAGAACAAGTTATTGGATTCTTCCAACATAATTAAGTCCTCTTCAATTCAATTTGCTGTCAAGGGAAAGTAAGTCCTGAAGTACCCAATCTAAGTTTTTAATGCGAATAAGCATGGGGAAGTTAGCTATTAGAAACTTTTCTTTGTGTCAGGTGCACTCCTTCAAAGAATATTGATGCTTTTGATGATTCTGACACACTGTTCACTGCTACTCCCGTGCGACGTTCAGGGAGGCTTGCTTGCACCCCAAAACAAGGGACTCCAGGACTCAAATGTGTCAAGTCTTTGGAATTTCTGGAACCAGAGGTACGCAGATCCCTTGTTTTTCACACCAACAGTGCATTGGAACCAGAAGATTGATATTTGTTTGTTTAATTCTTTCAAAGTTTGTTTGTTTATTATTTTTATTTTATGTCATTCTCATATTGATTGCTTGCTAATTGTACTATAAATATTACCTAATGCTTAATAAATTCTAATTATAAAGCAATAGTAGTCCTTTTGTCCCAAGATCTCAAGGCATTCCAGCCTTCCAACATGAAATCTTGACACAAAAATAACAATTTTCTAGGATTTTACATTTTTCTGAGTTGTATAGGTTATCTGGACTGCTAGCAACCCTCTTTGGTATCTCTCAAAAAAAAACAAAAAAAAAACAGTGGCACAGAGCAAAAAATCTGCCAATTTCTGACTTCAACTCAAAATACACCATATGCTTTAAGTCAGATTATGGGGAAAATAACGATAAGGCTTAATCAAGGGTAAGAGGCAAATTACTTTAATAACTCAGTAGATTTAACTGAGGCACAGAATATAAGTGATCAATTAAAATTCATCATAGCTTTCTAGAGAGACAAATTTGTCACTACAAGTACAGTACAAGTAGATAATTTCAGGTATTGCGACAAAACAAGAGGAGAAACTTATCAACAAGAGAAGTAGTCTCTTTACATCATAGCACCACGACCTGGAAAAAGAAAGAAAAAAAAATAAAATTGTGGGAAGGTTACAGACTTCTCCTCAATAAGACAATTTAGTAAGAAACCTACCCCATCCAGATGCACTTGGTTTTGGTGCTTGACCTAAAAATAAGACAGGTGTTAGGTAGAGTTTTTCTTTTGTTTCTTCTGTAGACATATTAGTCATTCTATGCTTTGACTCACCTGGCCTAGCTTCTCCTATGGCTGGAAAATCTTCAGAAGAAAATGAGGCACCTGGTGAAGACAGCTGGGACAGCTGGTGCTGCTGATACAAAGCTCGTGTCAACATTTCACCCCGCCCTAACAAAACAAAAAACAGTCTCTCTCAAGATTTTTGCAGGAATGACATCAAATCTCACACCAAGATTTTGCGAAGTTTCACCTCTGGTTGTTGGAAGTCGTAAACTGGGAAGTGCATTGTCCACTTTGATTTCAGACACAACGTTGGGTGACTGTCCCATTACGAAAACCTGAAACAGCAATCAAGAAAATTATTTGATATGAGCAAAATTAAGATTTCTTGTTTGTTAAGCTCAAATTGGCTTACCCTTGGTGGTTCAGGTACTTTAACGATCAGTTCCTTGCGGTCATCCTGTAATATTTCAAATGCAAAGAAATTTAGTAATTTGGCACAACTCTCATAAGTAGAGAATACGAAGTCACAAACTGGACAAAGCTCACATACCAATTGGATATTTTTAATCCCTTGCTGTATACGGTCTGCTGTGGTTCTTGCCTTATCACAATTCTTGATGGCTCCTCGTTGAGGTTTAGGGACAACAGACCAAGCCCCTTCTACCTCATCATCATTGTCATCGCTGTCAGCGTCGTCAACCACCTGCACATGACGTGATTCGGCGGCCTCTCTCCTATCAGACGCCCACGAGATTTCCTGCTCAGGGAAAGGAAAGCACAAAATGGAAGTTGGTGCAAGATTTGCAAAAACTGCAAATGTATTCGGAAAGCACACTTACAATTTTGGCAGTAGCAACACAGTGTCGACCGGGAATCATTTCAATTCTGAGAGCAGGGCAGCAAAACTCGCAAATGAGGAACACCCACCGTTTCACAAAGGACAAACTACAATTATGGTAGAAATCCCCCTCCTCATGGAACTGTAAAAGATCAGTGAAGTTAAATAAATATCAAATTAGCTAACTAAATATTGTTTGTGAATAAATGCAGTTTTCACCTCGCAGGCAAGGCCAGTGGAGAAGTTGTATATATCTTTGAGAAGTTGCTGGTGTGCGACCCCTTCCACAGGGAACGCTCTTTCATGATCACAAAACGCCTTCATAGCAACTTGTTGGCATGCCTCATACAGTTTGAAAAACAGTCTTGTGAGGCTGTACACTCTAAAATTGTCGTCTGCAACCAGTTCAAGAGGGGGGGGGGGAAGTTGCCTTATTGAAGCTTTATAGTCTACAGAATGGAAGGGTAGGAACTTACAAGAATCACTAGCCACATTATCAAAGAAGGTTCTCACAGCCGATATGTGGCAATTATTGTTTGGCTCATCCATGTCCATTGTATACAGCGGAGGTATCTCTTCACCACCATCGGGCTGAAAATTAAAAACAAAATTCCTCCCTTGAAATCTAAGACTTCGTTACTAGACTATTACAAAGCATTTAAATTCATACATACCCTTAAAAAATTATGAATGTCAGAACTTATTTTTCTGTAATCATACTCCAATTTAGTAAATTCTGAGGGGTCTGGGATTCCATGAACTGCATCACTGTTTTGTTTCACTTGAAACTTGTACCCCAAGGGGATGTTCCCTGTTCAACCATGTGAAATTTCATGCTTGAGGGACATTCACAATCCAATAAATCATCCAAAATCCAAACGATCAAAGCAACCAACCATTATCAGTGCAAGGAGCAGGAAACACGTGGTAGGTACTAATCACACCTTTCATTATGCTAAATTTGGAAATCGCTACTTCACATGGTATATAGACCTTATTCTGTCCCCAGTAGCAATAAACATTTGTGTGGACCAAGTAAAAGACCTGATTCATCAAAGCTGAGCAAATTGAAGTTCATTATTAGAAATTAGAAAGTTCCAAGTAGAGTCACAAAGCAAAATTCAACCAACTTACATTCCCTGCTTGTAGCTGCATTAGCTATGGTAGTTGCTATGCAATTTTCCATTTGAAGGATAGCATCACGCTTCTCCTTTTCTTCCTTTTCAATTACTTCATAGGGTACTCCCAAAGAAGTGTATTTATTGGTTAAGTCAGTCTTGTCTCTCTTCTTGGCTTCTGCCTCCATCTCTTTGTACCTCAGCCGTTCTTTTTTCAGGTAAGTTCTGTCACAGGAAAAAAAGAAACGTCATCACAAAACAAACTATTACAAAATCAGAAATAACACACACTATCATTTACACATCCTGTTTGATCAACAAAAAGCTCTTTAAAAACTACTAACTTTCCAATCTTCATTACAGAATTGCGCAGCTTCAGGCAAACTGAAACGCTGTCCCTCTGCTGCTCTCCACTTTCTCCAATCCTGCATGTAGAAGTAGTATGCATTTTTGGGTTCTTTCTTCTTTTTCGGTGGCATGGTGCTAGAACAAACGCGACCTTGAAGCAACGTCGGCTCTTTCTCTTTTTAACTCAACCTGAAAGCAGAAAGTAAGGACACAGATAAGCTTCAAAAATAATAATGTAAATGAAGGTAGTTGAAGACAAGTGACTGAGTTACATCAAAAAATGACGATGAGATATAAATCTGCTACTATGAGAGGACTCCTCAAGAAAGAATTTCCTAACAATTTAACAATTTTTTCATGCAATATCTGCAAGTCCAGTTTAACATTTGCATACTGTCGCACTAAAGTAAAATACAATGATCTTCGAAACGAGGAGAAGAAAACATCAAGAAGGCTTGACAAACAAACCTAATAGGAGCAAAGACCAGGTCTTGAGTCATGGAAAAGGACTTGAGTAATAACCTAAGTTCATATTGTATACTGAAGTTGGCCTGAGCATGCTGCTTCCTTGTCTGACAAGTAAAGACTTTCTCCAGAGACACCTACAAATAATGTATATCTCAATAAAAATATCGTCATCCAACATCTAAAATGATTCTAAAGAGAAACATGGGGAGGTTTAAGGCGGTGAATCGTATGATAATACATTCCACAGGGGGAAGACCCAATCCTCATAACCTAAAAGTGAGTAAGTAAAACGTGGACCGCTTGAAGACCACCAAGTTACAAAATGTACAAATCTAACGCCAAACAATAATTGAAAAAAAATGTACGAATGAGACATAAAATATGAAGAAACATACGGTGCAATAGACAATAGTGCAAGACGCATACGCCAACCGGACAGCCTAATAACAACAAAACAAGGGAGTTGTTCTTTTGAATTAAAACTGTGATCTTATACCAACCAATGATCAAGAAGATGCAGGCGATACGAGCGGCTAATGCGGCTAGTCCATCCAAGATTTACTTTTCACTTCAAAATTCAAAGTTCCAATGACAATGGAAATGGCAGGAAAACGCTGTATACTCTTCCCAGCGTAACCTTTCCGAATCACTCCGCCAACGCCAGAGAAGAGAAAGTAGTCCCGCAGGTAATGCGCTGTTTTAATGTAAATATTAAATTCTAGAAAAACTAGGACAAATTATTCATCGTATAATTTTTGCATATCGGAAAAATTGCAATTAAGTTCAGACTAAATCATGAAGTATGCCGGGTTTGGTATTTCGGCGGGCAGACGACGTGCCGGTCGCACCCCTCCATAACAACTGTTTCTCGGACCCCCTTTTTACGCTAAGATTGGAGAACTAAAAACATATTGACCGTTGCAGCTTTCATATGTCTGAGTCCCGGACTTTCGTTTCCACGTCGTTCAACTTCACTTTTCCTTAATCACTTTAGTTTATTACATATTTTCGGTTGTAGTGTACGGGGACAGCTTGTCCTCTGGATTGTGTTCCCACCTTTTTTACATTAAGATTGAGAAACTCAGAAAGGTTTCACCATTTCAGCTTACATTGATGTAAGCCCCAGACTTTCGTATCCACGTCGTTGAACTTCATTTTTCGAAAATTAGTTTAGTTTATTAGATATTTCTGTTTTGGTGTGAGGGGACAGCTACTCCTCTGGACTGGGCTCGCACCTTTTTTACATTAAGATTGAGAAACTCAAAGAGATTTCACCATTACAGCGTACATTAACCTACGCCCCAGTCTTTCGTATCCACGTCGTTGAACTTCTTTTCGGGAATCAATCGTTTGTTTCATATAAATTTCGAAAAGAATGTGCTGATTTGGGGAGAGGGACTACTTTTGGAAAGGTTACGCTGGTATGAGTATAAACGCAACGCAAGCGCAAATGCAATGTGAAGTGCTTTTCACTTGTTGCTTGTTTCTGATTGGGATTAGTATTTAGTAAGACTTGAGGCTAGGATATGAGAATTTAGTGGAATCCTTTTGATTTATTTAAGATGCCCGATTCTAAGTCAAAGTGCGATAGATTCCAAGATTAACGAACAATAATTGCAATTTCATCTGCGTTTGTGACCTAGTTTGTGACTTTGTGACGAGTCGGGCGGAGTCGGGACGAAGAGTGCTTGATGGTATTTTGATGAGAACGTGGTCGCTCGGAAACCACTGCCCTGCAAACCGAATGTCAAGGGAGGTGCTAGCAGCGGTCGCCCCCCACCCCACCCGACTCCCCTGGTGGAGCAGAACAGCAGCCAGATTAGAGAGCTCGCTCACGGTGAGTGAGCGAGTGAGTGACTCACTTCGAGGTAGCTATTCAGAGAGATAAATGCGGCTTCGGGAGGCAAAAGCCACGGAAAAGGCTTCGCATCAGAGTAAATATTACCTCCTACTAAAATAATTAAGCGATTTTATCACCCAAATATCCCATGAACACGTTTTATTCAATTTAATCGAATGAACTCGAAGTGAATCACTCACTCACTCACTCGCCGTGAGCGACCTCTCTAATCTGGCTGCAGACCGCGTTTTCGAGGCGCGTCTTGGTACTGCAAACAACCGGAAACGCAGGGCGCTGGGAGGGCGGGCGGGGAGCGGCGGGGGTCGGCGGCTGCCAGCAGCTCCCTTGCCGCCTCTGCGTGCTCCCCCCACCCGACTTCCGGAAGAATGAAGGCGAATCGGTCAGCGCGCGCCCCGTAAGGCTCATGCAGGACTTCATTTCTAGCAAGGAGGAAGGCGCGTCGAGGGGTGGGGGGGACGCGCCGACGGAGCTGCTAGCAATTCACTTCGAATGTCACTCACCCACTTCACAAGAGGGCGGCGTGTTTGGTGAAGCTGCAGATTGTTGTTCATAACAGACTCGTCTTATTTCTTACAAACCGATTCATTTCGTTAGAGTTTGAAATTACTTGTGAAATAAGCAGTTCTTGGAAGTATCAGGTCCACGTCTGTGGAGTGCATGTTGTCTAGGTCGTATATTCATGACTTCAGGAAAGGATGACGTATCGGTTATGTTGACAACAAACACATTCGACCTCAGTATTTAGTCCATGTAAAAAATAAAAAAAAAAAAACTAAAAAATTGGGAGTATCGAGCATTTACGATGGCTGAAATTGAAGAACTATCTCCACGCTGCAAAGTCATGCATTATGTTCACGAAGTTCTGAACTGCTTCAAAGTTGTTTTACGTGTCCCACCCCTATTTGTCATTGATGAAATTTTGAAAAGCATGGGTTCCTCACCTTCTATCGAGATGTTCACTTGATGTTTGTAGAAAAAACAGAAGACAAGGCTATTCTTGACTATTCTGTTGTATTCATGGCTTTTGTGAAATTTGTGTGTGGATCTTTAGGTGAGTGCACATATCTGCGTTATGATGTAAGTGTAGCTATCCCACTATCCCAGTCTATACATCCTACATTTTAGTTCTTATGAGTTAGAAAAAATATATTTGAGAAATGTGTCTAGCTGACCCTAGATCTAGTCATACTCATGACCCACCGAATCTCATAAAATATCTGATGTAATCCAAAATTGTAATGACAGTTTTATTTCTGTTACAGGTTGTATAATTGCTTTGTGTACATTTGTATTATGGACAAAAAACCTCATGAAAGTTTATAGACATTTATTGTCAGTTCTTATCATCCTCGCTTCGTATTGGGCAAATGTCAACTATGTTGAGTCATTTTTTGGTCACATAACTGATACTGAGGTAAGAAGTGAATGTCAAAGCCTCTATTTTTATTTATTTTCTTGTCTTCCTTGTAGTTGTCATTTTTGAAAAGGATGTTGTTTTTTATGGTTGCGATTTTACAGGGGAAGAACAACGAAGATATTGATTTCTTAGAACTTGCGATCTTTTGGTCTCGTCAACTATAACTGGACAAAACTGCCATGTATTGGTAATCCCGTTTCTCCAGGCCTCCACTCGCTATTCTTTTCTCAACAGTTTTTTGAAGGCCAAGACCACCCCCCCCTTTCCTTGTTGCCATTGATGTTTTCCGCCCCAATAATTAATATAGACCCTCTACTCGACCACTGCCTGTAAGTATACGTACTTCTCTTTTTTTAACTTACCAAACTTAAAAGCTTACTTTCTCCAAAGTTCTGATTCATGTAAGGTTTTTTGCATTACAGGTTCACATCTGGCTTCTTGCGCATCCTCCATTAATCTGTGCTGTTATTCCTCTCCTGGCTTATTAAATATGTGAATTTGGGTTAATGTCATGCCTGCTACACAAGCTCTCTTCGGCAGGATTATTGTCATGTGCATAATATGCTTTTCCCAACTTTGGATTGGCAACTTTTTGTTGAGGCAGAATGGGACTCGACTCAATGTACCCAGTGTGTATACTCACATTTTGGCTCTTATGAGGGTGTTTGGAACATGCAGTCTTCCTTAGCATTGATTGTATGCCTACAGTGGAAGGTTGAGCATTCTAAGAATTTGTTATGTAATAATTTCCTCTTCTTGACTGTATCTTAATCCCTTATATTATTTACAGAGTACAACCCTTTATCAGAGGTATTATATCAGATGGCAAAAGACACTTCTTGTGGGGTGCGGTATGTGACACATTAGTAGCTGTTTTAGGTATGACCAGTGTAGTCTGCTATCTATGTTACTTATTGGGTTGACGTTTCAATGGGCTCTGTTGGCCGAAGAGGATGAAGTAATAACAATTGGTGAAATTGTTTTTAGGAATACAGTATGTCACTTTACTTGTACAAAG